>JACMIG010001681.1:0-14135 GCA_014805385.1 Levipalatum texanum
GGAGGGGGGAGGGAGGAGGGGGAGGGGGAGGGAGAGGGTGGAGGGTTCCCTCCCTCACCGGACACTGAGAGCAATGCAATCCGAGAATGGCAGACATTTGTTCCATGATTCGATTGCAGCTGTAAAAAAGATCTTCCCTTCACCTAACGTTCATTTCCTTTTTAAAATTGTTGTCAACCGAGAAAGCGCAGAAATGACAAAACATCAGCGAATTTCGTTGACATTATGCGACATCTCCGATGTTCATGAAGGATGTCGAAAACTTGCAGAACAAATTGTATACACACAAAGGGCACTCTGACTCATTGCCCTTTATCTCAAAGGAACGAATCGGTGGATGTTCCATAAAGTTTTTCGACCTGTAGTAAACGAACTCTGCTCTCTCCGCTTGGATGGAGACATTACGGCGCATTAGCCCCCTCTCCTTCCCTCCTCTTTCGGCTCAATGGCCCATAGATCCACGTTGTTTACATCCAAGGCTGCCGATCGGAGGGAATGAGTTTCGGGATACGCGCACTGTCCTTTCGTTGCAATCGCCACCATGCCATCTTTAGTACCATTTACATTCCACTGCCATCCACGGAGAAAGAACATTGTTCGAAAGCTACAGAAAGCATCAATGGTTATGGCGTGACGTTTGGTTATCAAAAATCGTCAATCAGAAAGAGAAGCTTCATCCCTTAGAATAGTTCCATACCAGGGTGATACCCGATTGAAATGATCCAGCTCTTCTCTGGAAGTGTGTGCAATGAGATCTCCCCGCTGATTTCGTTTCAATGCTCTGATTGAATGGTTACGTGTTCGAGATATGATCCCTAATCGGCGTGCGGAACAATCTCAAGGCATTCAGGTTTATACACCACCTCTTCTCTTATGTGGCTCACTCTTGCTTATGATACTCTCCAGACCGCTTTGACGATTAAACGTTCAGTGAAACACAGGTCGACCCAATAATGAATGCTTGGCACGATTGTTTATCATGTACGACAAAAGAGCACAGTGATTTATTCTTTAATGGGAGAATACTGCAGGACCTGCTGTCGGATATCGAGCCTAAATCGAAAGATCTTTCAAACGTTATTAATTGTTCGACCATTTATTGTACGCAGCTATGTCCCGGTGAGCTTTGTCCGCGTTTGATAAATTGTCACGTTTCCTGCAAGATGCGTTATGACCATCTTTACAATCTGTTCAGGGAAACGTACAAAAGAACAGGATCGTAAAAGATGAGAAATCTTAAAATTTTAAGAGAACGAATTGCATGGTAGCGAACTTCTTCTTCCTCTCTGCGGCCCTAGCTTCTTTCTCTGGATTCGTCGGCATGAGTTCCTTGAAATCGGCAATGGCAACGCCCGGAAGACGCAGACAGGTTGTTTACCTTCAGCCATTCAATTCATTTATGTATCACAAAGTAGATATTTTGTTGTTATCTCTAAGCTCATCGCTAACTTTTGACAGTTTGCAACTTTTATGTATAGCTAGAGGGACGATATAAAAGTTTCATAACTAACATCCAGCCACGCCTGCTGAGCTTCGGTGTCGAGGAGGAAGAGTTCGTTGCCTGTGTACTTACTGTGAATAGGTACTCAAGATGCCAACTCTGTTATTCCCATCAGGCACTCCCCCAGACATATCTGGTGCCATGATGGGGGGAGCCGAAAGCAAAATCAGAAAGGTTCTTACAGGCGGGCATAAACAACTCCGCGCGTCCCTTTAGCCCGTGCGAGGACGTGAACGCATCGTACTCCTGCAGATATTGTCTAGAGCCCAAGCAATTCTAATTTCCCGTTCCGCGACACTGTGTTTATCTCATAGTCCTCTGCTGTATCTCCGGAACAAAAAGGGATACGAAGCTGAAATTTTGTATGTCAGTTGGACCTGGATTCCAACCGAAGCTTGCAAAATTTGAGCGTCAAACTCTTTAATAACGCAGAGATACACGAACCTGACGTTATGCCTCCCGATCGATAATTTAGAATTGCATGGGCACTTGACAATAGTCTTTCTTCTTTCTCGAAATTTAGTAATCAGTAGCTAGATAGACTATTTTCGATTTATAAACCGTGAAATTTTTCTGCTTCGATCATATTGTTAATTCTGCTTCGATCATATTCTCAACAGCTTTTTAATATTATTCTGAACTACTATTTCACTCCAACACAGAGAGAGAACCGTTTAGAAAGAGTAGGCTACTCTTCTTTCACCTGTATGGCCATCTCGAGGGCAGGAAGGCGACGGAGTTGGCGACGGATCTGAAGAGGAGCTTGAGGTTGTCGATGGTAGTGGATGGGGCACCGTGGAGAGGCGCACGAGCCAGTACGCAGCGTAGAATGCGCACGCCACGAGAAGAAGGGACACTGTGCACGCCATTCCGATTGCCTGCACAAAGAGACCGGTCGTTCATTATTACCGCGGAACTGGATTTTACGGAATCGGCCCATGTTGGTCAAAATTACTACCAATCAAGTTTGAATGAAATTCCACATATTTTCAAAGTTCACCTACCGGCAGGCGGCCCCCGCCTATACCAGGCAGGGTACGCCTGGTATTTTAATATTTGCTGTAACACTTACGGCTCTTGGGATATCGCAGAACTTCTCCTCTTCCTCAAGAAAAAGTGTTCATTTGACTCAAGGGAAGGAGCTCAAACATCAATATACGAGCCCACGAATGTCCGGTTCTTCATGATTTCTTGATGTGTTTTTGAGCCCAGAATTCTAGAGCTTGAGACAAACAAGAAGGAAATACCACGACAATACCATTTCACACGGTTAAAATGATTAACCGTTTTATCGGTACTATGACTAGACTGATAAAAAACTGTCGATACATTTGTATGCCGATCTTCCTAGGTGAAAAAACATTAGTCAGCACAGAATCTCGATGCCTATGGGACATCTGAATATCGCACGTTTTTCGACGACCTGAAAAGTAATGTAAATTTTGGCGTTCCATTGCAAAATACGTTTATGTGTGCATCGAGTAGGACAATTGCACCTGTACTCATATATTGATTGGCTGTAAAGGGTTGCAGTCAAAATTTCTAACTCATTCATCGCATTCTTAATGCGTGTTGCTCATCGCAAATTAATTTTTTCCGTGCACAACTATTTTTCATGTGCCCGTTAATTGTACCGTAATCGATCTTGTGCGTTTTCACTGATGGAAACGGATATCGACGATTCGCTCCACAAGGACGGTTCATCGAGGAGCAGCATTCGTACGAGCAAAACAAACAAACGTCTTACCGCGGTGCCGCTTGTCTCACCGAGAGCATTTTTCTCTTACCTTCTTCCTTCGCCATTGTCTCTAGTCAAGAACATTCCAGAAGCTTTTCGGGAGAAGGGAGTTGCTTAGGAGGAGGAGAATTTGGAAACAGAATAAGGTTTCCGCTCATAAATCGTTACTATCACATAAGCGATAATACGTGTTAGTTGGCCTTAGACCCGAAATTTTCCGCGAAATATTCCGTGACTTTTGGAAGAAATCCCACTAGATATTCCGTGAAATGGCTCGTCCGGCGAGATATCGCACGGGAAAATGAACCAAGGGAAATAGAGAGCTCCTCCCTTCAAGATATGAGTCATCTTGCTTATTCGACCTCTCTTCCAGTGTACTTTCACCTCCTTCTCCGGATGACTAATCCAACGCGTTCTCTTCTCACCACCGTTCATCTCTTCCACATAGAGAACCACAAGACATTATACTTGGTCTCACACTTGGAATCAGTACTCTCCTACTATCCCCTGAATTTTGGTGCCTTCTGCACTTCTCGTCAATAACGTTGTCAAACTTTCCATTACTCATAATTGGCATCATTTTGCTGTCTTCGACAGCCTTCCAATGCTTCATCTTGTATCTAGGGTCTTTCATGATTTTTATCCGCTTTCTATAGCACAACTGTGAGCAATTTCATTTGAACTGACAAGGAAGAGGTTCACGGGAATCACCCCGTGACCTCTCCATCAGCAATCTTCTCTACGGGTGTGGGTTCACTCTCTTCTCTCACCACGGTTCCTCTATTCCCGCTATGTTATCCGGAGGGAAATTGCCGTTCGATCCACTACACACTGCATCCCTTTCCAAACCAATGCTTCGCGTGCCAAAATCTCATGTTTTATCTACTAAAACTTTTTTCTATATCATAATAGACGTTCTTTGCATATCCGTCGTCGATATTTCTCGCTACAACGACCGGCACCAGAAAATGATTTTCAGACCAGATGGCGGGATACGAACTCGCTGTCAGCGAAGTGAAATTGATCGCCAAACGGGACATCCACGCAAATGCAAAAGATCATAACTTCCTGGTATCTTCTGGGGAAACCCTCGATATGCTCGCATGGAGCAAGTCGAAGTCATCGTGGTGAGCACCGTTAAGTTATGAAACATGTTATTCGATTCTGTAGGATGGCTCAGAATCGCCACGGAGAGCGGGGATTCGTACCACGTGAATATGTTACGCTTCGATGCCCCTTTGAGGATAAGCCGTCAGTTTAAAAAAATAAATGCTTTGTGATCATGAAACTTCAGCTGGTTTTGCCGGGCTCCAAAAGACGAGGTTGAACGTGCACTGTCGTATATCCATGATTTGCCTATCGGATCTTTCGTCATCTGCCAGTTCGAGCCTCACCCTTTCACTTATGATCTGGCTGTTGTGTATGACTCCCTAACGCCTCGAGTCACAATTGAGATTCAGGAAATCATGCGGCTTAATGGAATACTCTCAATTCGACTGCATGAATGGCGTTAGCTTGGAATTAGGGCTAACGAATAATCAATTTAAATCAGTTAAGGAAATGATAATCGAACTCTCACAACCAGGTGATCATTTTTGAGAACCAAAGAGGTGAACACAGCGCGTTTCACACGCGGCTGGTTCCATGGTAGCATGTTTAACGTGTTTCTCATACACTTCAAAATAAACTGGTTTTTCCGGAAAAAATTTCTCCACTACAATTTTTGCAGTATGAAATGATGATCGAATAAAAATATAGCGTGATCTATAATAAATCATTTTCAGCTGGCTCGATAATTATTGGCGTTCGATTAACATTTCACGCTGCACAGATAATGAGAAGAGCTAGCAATGAAATGGATAAAAATGAACTGACTGACTTCAAGGATTCGAAAAATTTCGGATTTGGCGAGGTACGACCGCTAACTTTATCAGAATCGATATTGCTCTTTTATATTAGGTCACTCGAGCCTCTTGGAAAGGACTCCAAGTGGCACATAAAAGTTTGAAAACGAAGAATTGCGATATTCCAGGATCTAGGAACGAATTTCAGAAGTGAGACTACTCTTGTAATGCACGTAATCGAGTTTCAGAGAAATAAAACTTTTGCTGTCGCTGGAGCACAAGAATATTCTGTATCTCTTGGCGAAAAATACTTCTGAGCACGATGCGTTCTTTGTTACAGAGTTGAAACTTAAAATCAAAAAATTACGACTGGGAATTTATAGGTATGCTGCGTACGGTTCGTTACACCATTATATGAGCAAGGCCGAGAATCCCATTGGGCGCTTTTCTCTCACTACTCTACTGAACATGGCAGCTCAGGTATTTACATAGGTCTTATGGAATTGATGTTACGGACTTGATATACTTTTTTTTATTTGAAATCATAGTGATGATCGTGCTCATGGTACACCTTAACAGCTATAAGAACTACTGATTTTATAAGTAACGATTAATTTTGTCCCATTTTATCGGCAATTTGTTTATGCAGTCCTGGTGTTGGTTGTTCTGCCACAGTGCCTCTCTCAATTGTTATAGGGCACTTTGGTTCTGAACATTGTTTGATTGGTATGTTACAGATGGCGCATGGGATGGCATACATTAGCTCCAAGGACATTGTCCACGGAGATCTCGCTGCGCGAAATGTCCTCGTGTATGCCGTGACTCCAGATCATGTTTTGAAGGTAACAGTCTTCTAGCGTGCCAACGGCACTCTAGTCAGTGGATGAAAGGGAAATTCAAAAATGAAGATTGCGGACTTCGGAATGGCTCGAAAAGTACGGAAAGGAGAGAAGTATATACTCCCAAATAATGTACGTAAAACACCACGTTTGTTAGATGAGCCGTCTTTAAGATGTCTCGCTTGTGGCACGGCCCAGAAGGGTTCACTCAAGAATTTACCGTGAAAAGTGACGTCTTTTCGTACGGCGTCGTTCTTTGGGAAATATTCACCTACTGCCGCGTAATTCGAAATATCGTGGAATCAACAATGTGTTCTTATTTTCAGGAGGCACCTTGCGTCAGCGATGGCAAGAACCCAAAAGACATGCGCACTCATATTGATGTTCATGAACGAATAATTAAAGGAACCCGACCTCCTTGCCCAGATGCGCTCCAAGACGCACAAGATGTAATCACATACAATATAAAATTAGCTTGCATATTTATGATTATTTTTCAGATCTATTATATGATGAAGAAGAAATGCTGGAATAAGGAGGCGGAAAAGCGCGATTCGTTTGAAAATCTTTACAGATACTTCTTGGAATATGAGTGAGTTTCAACTATAGTACATTAGACGAGGGTTTGGCTCCGCTGTGATTTGCTTTGAAAACAAAATTGTAAACTATCAAGTTTTGCGAGTATAAATATTCCGGATAAAACATTTGTTTGGCGAAAAACGGAAACCAACCGGTTGGATCCTTTTTGTGAGATTTTGGGATGAAATTGTTGAAGCCGTTGTTCACATGTCATGCGCAACCATTTTCAAGGTATTTCGAGAATATTATTTTCAGGGTGGAAGAAGCGCACTCGACATTCAACAATCCGACGAAGAACAAACTCAAAGAAAAATACGTGGCGGAAAACATCGAGGGCGATACTGACAGCATTAGATCATTCCCCATGCTGCAAACCCCGGTGGGAACAGTATACCCGTTCATATATCAAGTTGCCCAACAACACCCTGCCTAAGACTGATCATTTCAAAATTCAATTTCATGAGAATTTCACTCAAATGGAAGTGAAAGAAGGGGTTCACAATATTCTTGGTTGAATCAATCTAGGAAATGTACCGTACAACCACTTTGGTAGCACGGAAAATGATCCTAATTGTATGAAAGGCGTCCACTCGAGGCCGTGTGGATCCCACCACCGCTCCTGTTGCGGCGGCATGTACCGCAGAACAATCGCTATCGCCATCTTCGCCTCCAGCGATCCCTGCCACCACATACTCGCCGTCTGGAAGAGAAGGACTTGTAAATACGCTGACCACAGTTAATTCATCGATGGTGAGAAATTAACGTTAACCCTCCTCAATCTGTTTTCATTTTTATTTGGTTATGATGAAAGTGTGTGACTTTATAACACTGTTTACCTTTCTCCACTGTTCTACGGTCCGGAATCTTGATCCTTCTCCTTCCTTAACAATTGCATATGAACAGTCTCTGTTTCAAGGACATTGTGAAGCCTGACATTATCGACTACAAGCTATCAGCAGAAGCGGCAGGGCACAGAAGTCTGAAGTCGGTGTACGGAACCCACCTACGAGCTTACGAAACTGAACTAAAGGTGTTTCTTCCACCTATTTCTGCTTCTAACCAATGAAATGTTTGATTAAAAACATTGTGTCTTTTCAGGCGGACGTGATGCAGGGCCCACCGAGTGCTGGAGAGAATTGGTATGTGCAGGACAACGGTGGCAAAGTGGTCATCAAATCCATCTATTGTCCAGGACGTTTCTTGAGGTGAGTTGACCAATATGTACTTATTTGTGAATACACAAATTCTATGTAGATCCCACCCGAATGGCGAAGTCGACCTATCTATGGGCATGCCAACGGAGTCGGAGTTTTGGAAACCCTTCAAGAACAATGACGGCTCCTGGTCCTTCGCCAGCTTCCACGGACAATGGTTGACTGCCTCTAAGGACGGATCTGTGACAAGCGCCAAGAACTGTGCAGCTGAGGCACATTTCTGGATGGCATCGTGGTGATTAAAATATTTCAACAACGCCTTGACAATGTGTTTCTCGTTGGTAAACACTGGGAATTAACTAGTTGTTTTACCAGATGCGTGATGCAAAGAGACCGGATTCGATTCTCCTTACTAAGTGTAAGGGCAGCTATAACCGATCATTTTGGGTGAAATGAACCTCTTCTGTCTTAAAGACCGGTCTACCTGCTACTCTTACTTCAAAGGAACGACATCGGCAACCTCTACCATCTGTCAGCTGAAGCGCAGGGATGTAAGAGACTGAAGTCTATGCACGGAACCTATCTGCGAGCTGAAGAAACCATATTAAAGGTTTTCAACCACTTCACTTTGTTTCGAGCCAATTTTCACTTGATGCTCTAGATTAAACGATTTGCGAATTATATTTGCAGGTGCACATGGTGCCAGGTCCGGCGAGTGCCTGGGAGTGCTGGTACGTGCAGTCCCATGGCGGCAAAGTAGTCATCAAAGCCATCCATTGTCCAGGACGTTTCTTGAGGTGAGTCGACCAATATTTATTTTTGTGACTACGCAAATTCTATGTAGAGTCCACCCGAATGGTGAAGTGGGCCTAACTATGGACAGCCCAACGGAGTCGGAGTTCTGGAAACCCTGCAAGAACCATGACGGCTCGTGGTCCTTCGCCAGCTTCCACGGACTATGGCTGACTGCTTCTAAGGACGGATCAGTGACAAGCGCTAAGAACTGTGCAGCTGAGGCACATTTCTGGATGGATTTATGGTAATTGACCCACTCTCCAAATTCGTGTTCTTTTTGAGAGAAATGAAAAGCCATTTTTAAGGTCGACGGAATCGTGCTCTATTTAGAAGTCACAGGGATATCAAGATGGTGATGAAGTTACGAGCCCAATACACAAACTATTCGACAGTTTTCATCAGTCTAATCATCGTACCGATAATACGATAAAAACTCTGATCAACGAAATCATATTGTTATGGTATTTTTATCTTCTTGATGTCCTTCTTGTATCCATCTCAAACTGAAGACGAAAGTGCGTTTCATTACATTCCCCTGTAAACTCGCGAAATGATCACGCTGAGTTCATCGAAATTCGAGTGCGTGCCGCTCGAGGAACAAAAAAGGTAACGAGATTAGAGTGAGTAACGCCCTCGAATGGTGCAACAGTTGAGAGTCAGCTCCCGCCTCTGCTGAGTAAGGCAAATGGAACATAATTCATGTGGCGTCAAAAAACAATGCGAGTGATACTCATTGCCAGTTTCTCCTTAGGGACATACGAGGGACACGAAATGATCCACACTTTTTTCATGTCACTGCGGCTGAAATGCAACGTATTTCCCAGGGGGGAAATGGTAAGCTCTCAGCATCGTTCTTTTCCCCGCAATCGTAAGAGAAACGAGGCTTGCCATAAGCGTTCGACTACCTTACAATTAGCTTCAATTTACTGCTTGGGGAAGCGACTCGCTGCATGTCTCCAAGCGAGTTGATCATATTTCACATGATGATGAGGTCAATGTAAGACAAGAGCAACTCTACAAAAAAACGGGAGCCGAACTCATCGGCTCTCGAATGGCATTGTAGGAGAATGCGTTCCACGATCATGAAGATATGGCCTTATTCAACGGGCCATCAGTGATCAACGTACTATTTCATGAGATATAAAGAAGATGATCAAAAGTGTCTGCGCGCCCCCTCCTTCGCCCCTCCTTCTTCGGTGGAACGTTTGAGCCATCACCGCGATATGCAATCCGTGGACGGCACACACCTAGCACTATAATAATATTTGCTTGTCAGCCTTTGCCGCTATTTTCATCAAACCGTTTTCAACGATATTCCAAAATCGTTTGATTCTGTCAATGAGGCTTCATTCAAACTCATAATCTCGGAAGGTTCCTGACAGCGAGTTCTTTTAGATCTTGTGCGCGCAAAGTCAAGGAGAGGAATTTTACGAGTTTAAATACTTCGTGACTGTTATCGGCTTTGTGAGATGAGAAGAGAAGCGTATGTTTAGCATCCAAAATGAGTGTTGTGTCATTCCGTTGCATGCAGTTCTATGATGGCATGTGACCTTTTTCAGAGTGTTCCTCTCGACGCAATCAAGAATGAACGTGGCTCAATTGTTCTTCATTGCCGCGATTCTTTCCACAGCAACATCCGCTCTGAAGATCCTCGTGTACAACAGTCGATTCGCCCATTCTCACAGCCATTTCATGGGCAGGATCGCGGATACGTTGGTTGAGCACGGGCACAACGTTGTAAGTGATGACCTGAAAATTGTCGGTTACTAGAGCTCTTACGGATTCTCCCGTTCGGTTCTCCCTAAATTGACAGCCACGTGATGATTGATACCGCTGAAATTGGAATCTCGAAAATTCTCGAAAATGCTGTCATGAACCTCAAGATTTCTCATTACATTGAAAACTTGATTCAGATTGCGAAGTAATGCTCCAAAGAAAATTGTCCTCCATTTCAGACGTCCTTGATCCCGATCATAGCGCCGCAAATTTTCGATGGGACAACGAAATCGACAATTATCCATGTGGAATCGGGCGCTAATTCGGGCTACGCGTACTGGGGATCGATGGTCGATGCCCACGTCAACTTCTTCCAAACCACCGACCTCGATCTCGTCTACAGCGTTGTTGTAAGCTTCCATATGTGTTGATGAAGGAGTAGGAACAATATTTCGGTAAAAGAGCTGGAACAAAACATGGCCCAAAAAAGAGAGAGGGGTTAAAGTGGAGAAATTTCTGTCTTCCAGACTGGCCAGGGCTTCGATCAGCGCTTCGCTGCGCAGTGCAAGACGACGTTGATGGAACCTGGGCTCATCAAGAGACTCGAGGCAGAGCGATTCGATGTCATGCTCTACGAGAACTTTGACATGTGTGGAGCACGTTAGGCATTTCGGTTGTTATCCGCCAGAGGATGCAAGTGCTCACCATGCAAATTATTCATTGATCAAAAAATATAGTGAATGATGTTGAGCTGATAATGATTTTCCAGCAACAAATTGAAGAACTTATGAGATACTCTAAATAATAGTGACACCTACTCCAGGCATCTCCCACCTCATCGCCCCTCGCTCCTCTATTCTCGTTAGTACGACCGTCTTCTGGGGCGAGCACTACGACGAACTCGGAATGCCGCTGATAACCAGCGCCATTCCAAGTATGTTTCGAGTGAAGATGACCAGTAGCATTATTTTTCTCCCAGCCACCGCCACAACGACGACGATGAACATGAACTCGGTTGTCTCGCGTGTGTGGAATCTCATTGGTGATTATCTCACACGATTCTTCATCGGTGACCTTCGCGTAACGGCTCGTTCAGTTTTCACGGAAATCTACGGGGAAAACTTCCCGACATGGGCGGTATGCATCATTTTCACCCAGAGCGAAAGCAGCCAATTCCAGGAAATAACGTCCAAGGTCGTCTTTGCCTTTGCAAACACGGAACCGCTGATCGACTTCACGAGTCCGACGCTGTCCAAGATAATCAACATCGGAGGCCTTGGAGCAGCACCGCCGAAGAAGCTTACCGAGGTAACTGTTTTTTGGCCTGAAGAGATCGCAAACTATAAGGGTGCAATATATCAATGATTTCAGTTCTGGGACAACACATTGGCCCACCGCAACCGAAGCGTTCTTATCTCTTTCGGTTCAATTGTCATGAGTCACAGCATGCCTCACCCAACCCGCCATTCCATGCTGAAAGTATATCGAATTTTTTGGTTTATTGTCGGAGCCATGCTAAACAATCCCCAGGATTGCTAAATTTTTCTCCTGGGCTGCCAAATTTTTCAACATTTGTAAACATTTTCTAAATTGATCATTTCGGCCCAAACGGGCATAAATAACCTAAAAATCTCTATTTTCTGTAAAACAGCAAGTGCACTTTGGCATGTGTCTGCACTTTAGCCTCAGTGGTCACAGCTGTTTTACGGACACGGAATCTTCCTTCTACTCCTTCTTTAAGATTTATTTTTCAGATGATCGCAGATTTCCCGAGCGTCACATTTACCTGGAAGTACGAGAACGCGACGGATGAATGGGCGACGAGTGCGATGAGGGTGCTGCCCAATCTCCTCCTCACTAATTGGATTCCCCAGAATGATCTACTCCGTAAGTGCCGCCCTTTTTTTACGAGAAATCAGTGGGGATTGATATGGTTGCCTTGAAGATGACCCGCGCGTGGCCCTGTCCATTACCCACGGTGGAATGGGATCGAAGCAGGAATCAGCGAGAAGCGGAGTCCCTGGTAGTGTTTTTATTTTTTTAAAATATATTTAACATAAAAACTTGAAAAACTCTGAAAAAAAGTTAAAACTTTAAAAGAATTCGGTTTCCTTCAGCAACTATTTTTCAATTGTAGAGTCAAACGTGTACGTGGTTGAGTTCGTTGTCGGGAATCCAAAACGCAGTCTCCAAATTCCGTTGTCCTGCATTTCTTGTCAAAAACTTAATCGTGTCCAGGAATCTACATCCCCATGATGGGCGACCAGCCACGCAACGCTGCCATGATGGAGAAGAACGGGGTCGGAATCGTGCTCGATAGATCGGATCTGTCAGACGCCGCCAAACTCTCGGCCACCGTTCGCGAGCTGCTCGAGAACTCGAGGTTGGGCACGTCGAGAACTACCAATTGTTCTAAAGAAAACATTCGGTCGATTTGTGCCATGAGGATTCAACCTGAAATGAATTCTGCAACATTTGACAGATTAATCTGCCAATATTCAGACTATACCAGTATGGCGTAAATCCACCGAATATTATGCCTCCGAAAATATGTCGCCGATTATCGCTTATCGACGAAATAATTTGCCTGTATATAGCTGAGCCATTGACAGCTATCGAGACAACGCCAGGAGGATTGCTCGTCTACTGAAGATGAAGCCGTTTACCGCTGAGGAACTTTTGATCCGGCATGTCGAGTTTGCGGCTGAGGTGACTAGTTAATATATCCAGTTTAAAAGAAGAAATTCTATCGCGTTTGACTCCTTTCAACATTCAGGTCGGTTCGTCCCAATTGAGCCATTCGCAGTCACTCGATGTCCCCTTCCTTGCATTCCGTCGTTTGGACCTCATCATCCTCGATCTCTTTTGTTTGTTTGCTTGTTTTTGTGGCCTAGTGGCCATCTTAATAGTTTTCCCCTTGAAGCACTTAGGGCCGCACAAGCTGTTTTGAACATGTAGTGTAAACTTTAGATGATTAATTTTTAGATTTGAGCAGAAATAAATTCTAATACGTTGATGACGCTGAATTACATAATAAATTCCCAAAACCGCGGGGCTACCGCACTTGATATGGTTATCTGCCTTCCAAAGATTACAGAGTGGCACAGAGTGGTATAAAGGTGGTACAGAGTTGAATTACATATGAATTGTGTATATCTTCATCGTTAGTTCATGATTTTCAATACGTAGTTAACTCGTATTCGAAAGCGAAACAGAAATGAGTAAAATATAAACTTACGAATCGGAACACAGAACAATTCATGGAAGAAAACATCACTTCCTAGGGGGGAACACCGAATAAATACGGTAAATGTATGCCGTATATATTCGGTGTATATAATGTAGATGATCCTGAGATTTTAAAACACCAATTCGTCGTTCTCATCGTTTGAATACTCCAGCCTTGGCAGCCCGCGTGACTAGTCGCTTCAGTGCGTCCCCGTCCATGTGGGCGAACGACTCCGACAGCGTTACCGACGTCATGTGCATCAGGCAGCTACAATTACAAAGCATTGTAAACTGTCCTATCGCTTGTAACCTAAATATCACAGCTCGAGAAAGGGCTCAATCGGCTATAGATAGGGGCCGCAAGCTCCGCCCACTTTGGGGGGACATGAAATCGCTGAAATGTGGTCCCATCCAAACCGCAGCGCGAATACTTAACCAATAAGGCGATCAAAAGCTCATTTTGTAGCAAATTTAATTTTACATCGATCTAGCATCAGTCAAACATGCTAAAATGACGCTAAACAAGTGTTTAGAACGTTTACGAAGGCTACTTCAGCGACCACCCCGACTTTTCTGTACAAATCGAGGTGGGGCTAATTCCACAGGCAATAAAACCTGCTTGACTGATGTTTTTTGCGTGTTAAAAACCTTGATCTAACTCGTATTCAATTTTGGTGTCAATCCATTGCGTCCTCGCGCTGCGGTTTGGGTTCTAGTGAAGGGGCATTATTTTCGCCCGCG
>JACMIG010001682.1:0-18783 GCA_014805385.1 Levipalatum texanum
CCCTTTGTTTCCGAAAAATGAAACACTTACCGGGGTCCTCGTCTTCGGATTCTGGTTCTTCTTCTCTGAATCGGTCCATGCCGCATTTCTGAAATCGTTCTACAAAAATTTTCATTGATAATCAGAAATCCAAATGACAGGTATGAACTGACTACAGAATGGATGATTCCTTTAAAAATCACACCACAGCAGCAGCTCGAAAGGCGTGGACGATAATGGGCCTCTTCTTTTTAATCGCAGGAGTCTGCGTGGAGATGGTGCGGTGAGTAGGCCTAAATTACTCGTAATTTATGCGCCAATAGTAGAGGAAGTCCGGAAGCACCTAGTTTGGAAAATGCTTCATAACATCGAGAAGGCTATTAATAAGAATGTGATGTAGGGAAAAACAACTAACTCTGGTTCCCGCGGCTTCGCCACCCATACTTTCGGAATAGTAACTAGGGGACTCTCAGCTATCGTCGCCAGGGAGTCGTGGTCGATCGGAGGTCGGCGAACACTGTAATCATGGGTCTTCTTGACACGAAGTGAGAAATACACTGGGAGCCATGAATTTCACCAAATATCTAGGTGTCTGGACTCGAACTCTGACTGAGATTTCAACATTGACTTTTATTACCATGATAACGTCAATCAATCACTAACAAATCACTCACAAAATTTCAGTCACTCTTTAACGTCGTCTATAAAACTAAACTCACGGGGAGTTATTCCGCGTTGGCATCGGCGTGACCGGCATGGTTGTCGCTGCCTCTAATTACAGATAGAGTAAATTCAGGCAAAATTGATTGGCTGGACGCGGAATATGATTGCGAGTCGGGGTTGGAGAGGCGCAGAGAAAGACCGATAAGGGGCGAAGATGACGGGAGAAAGAGGGGAATTATATATCGGGGGACAGGAAGGGTCGGGAGTCAAAGAGGAAATAGCGGAGGGAGCCGTCGTTGTCTTGGTGACCAGGAAGCGATTAGGCATAGAGAGGGAACCTATGGTTTCACACACGTTTGTCGCCATTTATCTCGACATGCCATCTGGGAGGGAAATAGGCACACAGAACCTTCGAATATGTTCCGTGGCCAATTTGAGTAAGAAGTGGTACGACTTTCTGGTTTTGGCGAACACTGCTAATGAGCAGAACTGCCTCGAGAGGAGATGGAAGTTATTGATGAGGACAGTTGAAGGTCACGCTATTATCAATGTGATGATACGTGGCCAGAAAGAGGAGGTGGGAAGGGAGAAAGACATGCTACCGGAGGTCATGGATTCCTCCAGAAGGCAGTGCTCGTCTGGATGCTTTCAAATTGATAATTTGCTTGGGAAGCAGGAAATCTGGAGAGATAAGGATGGGTATTTGTCACCTCGTCGCCTGTCCCCAAGAGCTTCGCGAAGATAAGAGCCGACGAGCCTCGAGCACTAGGACTAATCATAACACCCCAAAGGTAATCAAACTCCCCATCGATTTGCCCCTGGCGGAAGGAGTCCCGGAAGCGAGGCATAAACTATTTGATGCGAGTGCCGTGGAGAGTGTGTTGTTAATGGATTCCACCCATGAAACCTCTCGACGTTGCGTGAGAGGGGAGAGGGAAGAGGAGGCGCGAGTTGGGAAGGGCATGATGAGAGCTGGACACGAATAACCACGACTGCGCTACTTGACGGAAGCTCCGATTATGAAGGGATTGAAGAGGCGCTTCCGAATACTGTAACACCATAGAAGCTAAGGCATGCTTCTCGCGATTCCAGACATTCAAAATCCGTCAATTCAAGTATCTTCCTCGTACTCAGCTTTCGACTGCATCTCAAGACAAGTGCACAAGTGGAGCCGACTATTCCCATGTCCATCATATGTGCCGCGCCGATTGTTCGAGATAATGAGAGGGAGAGAGGTCATTCATTGGAGGCGATTGCATCAGTGAATTGAAGGATGGATAGGGATGGCCACGGGGAATCCGTGGACCCTCTCTATAGAGAGCAGTAACACTCAGATCTCCATTCATTCTCCACTATTCGATCTGCAACTTCCAAGTCGAACTCCTAGGCGATCTCCGAGATGATCTTACTATTGCTACTCCTCCCTGCCTCAGTCCTTAGTGGACGATGCCCACCTTCGCTGCATCCGGAGTGCATCTGCTTGGTAGGGACATCTCGAAGATTCGAAAGAGTGCTAAAGAATTCAGGACAACGGCGACACGGTCCAGTGCGATGGTGTGGCGGCTGATGCGGTATTTGACACGCTGGCGGGAGCATCGATGAGGAGGTGGACATTTTATACTACTCCGAGCAAATAAAAACGGTAAAGAGCATCCATTACTCACGACGGATTCGAATTCGACCCGTCTGCGCGGGTCAGTAGCTTAGATCGAACGTCATTCTGCGAACATGCATCCTTCCCATAGTAGCATCGCCAACTACAGACTCCGTGTGACGAACTGCTCGCTGGCTCGGATGGATCGCCCCTTCGCCCTCGGGTACTTGAATGCCCTCGAGATGGTGAGCTGCGGGATGACGTCCTTCGACCCCAAGGCCCTCGCCCCTATCGCCTCCACCCTCGAGTACCTCGACCTCTCCCACAACAACATCACCGACCTTCCTGTCCTCTCCGACCTCCCCCATCTCGCCTATCTGGACCTTAGTCACAACCAGGTAGAAACTATTGAATGCGATTTGTAACCAGCTGAAGCTTAGCAGCTCGTTAGTTTCGTACAAAGTGGTGGTCCTCAACAAAATGGACAACTTGCAGATCTCCTCCATCCGCTCGGGCACCTTCAAAGGAATCAGCGAACTGAAGGTCTTGCGGATGCGGAGCAACAACGTCTGCGAGCTGTCGAGGTATATTTCTTCAGATATCGTAACAGGGAACTCTCTTGCAGCCAGTCTCTCTTTGAGCTGAAGAGTACCTTGAAGCGCCTGGATCTCTCAAAGAACTGCTTGACCTCCCTACCCTCGGCTACCTTCAACTCGTGGAACGCCATTACCCATATGGACTTCTCGAACAACAACATCAGACAGGTTTGTGACTGGAAGTAGAAAAACGTAAGACCAAGACCGCTGATTTATTTCCATCGATGGATCATACACAGCGTGTGAATAGAATGCCAATATGAGATTGAAAATGCTCATGTTTAAGCTCAACGGCCTGGTCCTCGCCCATCTCCCGCGATTGCACCACGTGAATCTGGCAGACAACCAGATCAGCAAGGTGGACTTCAACGCCATCTACAATACTCCACAGCTCCGATTTTTGCAGGTAAAATTTCACAGTTGTAATAGATTCACACGTAAGGGATCTGTTCTGTAAACCAGAAAGACAATGAGTAACGCCCTTAGGAATGAGAGCAGTAGATCGGCAGCTCTAAATAAGACATATTCTAACAACCATCCTTAGATGGCCAACAACTCCATCGAAAAAATCGACAACAACATGCTCTCCGGCATCAAGAAGCTGACCGTCCTCGATCTGCGAAACAACGACCTCAAAGAGGTAATTTGCAAGCATATTGTACTGAACGAAATATTTTGCAGGTCCCCAGCCTCTCCAACCAGGCCGATCTCTTCGACCTCGATCTCGAAGGCAACTCCATCGGTCGTGTGAATGCGAAGGCTTTCGAGGCCACCCCCAAGCTCCAGATCCTCTCCATCGCCAACAACTCCATCAGATTCATTCGTACTCAAAATCAAGTTCCCTAGACCCTGGAATGTTTTTAGCCGAGCGAGCCTTCGGCGGTCTTCCCAACCTGCGCATCCTGAACCTGAAGGAGAATGAGTTATCGCGAATTCGCAAAAACTACTTCGACGGCCTCGGTGAAGTCGCCACCATCGACCTCTCATTCAACAAAATTTCTTCGATCGAGCAGGTTACCTTTACAGAACTTCCACTGGCGTCTATAAGTTTGCACCTTGGGAAATTTATCGTATCCATTTCTTTATCCAGACACGCAATGAGGGCAATAAGTAAATGACGCCTTTGGTACTCTCCGAGTAGCGTTCACGAATAACCATAAAATTTGTAGACTGCTTTCGACGATCTCTCCAAGTTGCGTCGCCTTAATCTCGGCGGAAATCGCATCAAACACGTGCCGGAGGCGACGTTCAAACGCGTCATTGGAGATCTTCTGCTCAGCGGTCAGGCGAGAGTTCTAGATATCTTCAATGAATGGTTTTCCAGAGAACCCTTTCGTCTGCGACGAGCCGCTGAATCCGTTCCTTCAATATCTGACGATGAGCAGCATTCGTACCTCACTCCAGGGGCACTCGGAAGCTTCCTGCAGGTAAAAATTAATGCTTTTATTTTTTTAAATAAAAATTTCGGAAACTTCAATGAAATCATGAAATCTATCTATAGGGAGCCCCAGCAACTCGCAGGAGTCCGTCTGTCCGAAGCACTTCTCAAGAAACAGGACCTTGGACTGCTTCTACACTAATAAGAACTGTTCTTGAAAGGAATATTGTTTCTTTGACCTCTGTCACGTATCGCGACTGAATAAAGATGCATCAAAATACATATCGGTATCCGGGGAAACGATAAAGATAAAAATATGTTGAGTTCATTGGCACAATATCCGAGATAAGGAATAGTTGAAATATGGGATACGGGAGAGTCAGCGAGGATTGCATTAGTATGACACGATCTATATGAGACATCATCGTGTTCTTCCCATTCCTTTCTGCTATTGATCAGGCTTACATCGGCTAGACATATGTAAGGCTCATTTCGGTTTCGAGCAATACGCTTCATTCGGGCGGTGAATGCAAATCAAGTTTCCTCCGAGTTCAAAGATTACCTGAATGTCGCCAAGAAAGTGCTCTGGAACATGGCGGAAGAGAGTAAGGGTCGGATGAACCTCGCGGACAATAATTCGATTTCCATCCTTGACCGGTAGCATTTCACGCGATCGTATTGTTAATTCTATATTTCATCAGCGCCTCCATCAGCACGCCTTTCTGTTCAACCAAACAGCCGTTTCCGTCGTATTCAATTAAACCGGTTTCCCTGTGAAACGATCCAAAAATAATTAAAGCTTCTGTTCGATTCAACAAACTGAAGGATTGTCTCCATATCTCCAGGACGCGATGGAGAAATTGCCGCAGATGTACTTCGCCAATTTCTTCGGTTTACTTTCTCGCACAGCAGGATCCCGTCTGTCAGAAGTACTGATCGAAAGAACCAGGATCGTGGCTTGATGCAATACCAATGAGATCTTCTTATGTCCTGGAAAGGAATATGATTTCTTTGACCTGTCTCATGTATCACGATTAAATGGAGATGCATCATACTACTTATCGGAATCCGGAGAAGTGATGAAGGTTATGGGTGTAAGATCTGAGAGGATAAAAATGATGAGATAAGCGACATCCATGAGCCAGAGATGATACCTTAGCAGAGTATACTCCCCGCTTGCCTCCATGACTCCGTGGTCTTCTCTTTCTTTCTCCTAATATTCATCGGCGTGGCATCGACAAGACCAGGTAAGGCTTGACTCTTCATTAGGTCCATTTCATTTTCAAGGAATGCGCTTCGTTCGAGAGGTGGAAACAAATCTAACGGAGGCAGAAATCAAAGATGATCTGAGTGATTACGAGAAGGCACTCTGGAACATGGCGGAAGAGACCAAGAATTGGATGAACATGATCTCCTCCGTCAAAAATTATCCGTCGGATAAGCAGCAGGTTTCCCTGGTCACCTTAAATCAATCACTCAGTGATACAGGCTATCACGAACTTAAACAACCTGAGAGACCATCTCGGTATCACCAGCGACACTGTACAAGAGATGACGCAGATGTGAGTTTGTTTCTGCTTGTTTTCTTATTGTTAGTATGCCTTTTCAGCGCCATATCTATAGCAAAATCTGGTGTGTCCACTCCGAAGCCCACTATGTTTACGGATTTCGAAACGTGCACGCTAACCTTCTCGGTGAAGGCGATGAAGGCAGTGTTCAGCCATGTAGAGAAGATGTCAAATTGAAGAGGTCGCAGTAGCTATGACTTTATTGATCGCTAAGCAATATTTAGAATCGTTAAAGAAGGACTCCGGGCACTTTTGGACCCCCTCTTTTTAGTAGTTTAGGCGAAAGAGCTCGAAAAAGGCTGTCGAATGATACCAAAATCATAATTCACAGACGAAATTTTCACTATTTAATAAGCGAAACAAAAAGTTGGCACCATGCCAAGTTCAATGAAATTCAATCCCGGCGCGTCCGGCTGTGTTTTTGAACGAAAAAGGTGCGAAAATCCCCATTTTCGCATCTTTTTCGAGCATTTCTTGCAGTTGTTAGTGACGGAAATCAACGTGCTATTCAAGGAGAGGCACTCAAAAATAATGAAAACACGTACCTGTACTAATTCAAGGTCCCTGAATCCGATTTTCTTGGTTAGAAATTCCCATCTCTGACGCCCAAGGTTCTACAGTAGATCAACTTCGGGAGTACGGTAGATATCGATTTTTTTCATATTTCAAGATACACCCCCAAAACATATCACATCTGTTTCCCCGTACTTTAAAACATATAAAACCACTTTGAAACGGTTCCTAGGGCTTAACGTGTGCTTGGTTCGATAATCAATCGATAAAATGGCCATTTCTTTCGGGAATTTTCCTGCTCATAGAAATTTTTTAAAAATCTGAAAAAAATTGGACGACATAACGTATACTTGGACTGTATTTTCCACAATTTTTTGAAATTTTACGTCAACGTATGTTGTGACACGGTGAAATTGCAAAAAGTGCAAAAAATCGATACGGAAATATGCAAATTTCTACCCTTGGATTTCCGAAATCGGCAATTTGGACTCCAGAGCCGTCTTCAGGAGACCATGTGCAACAAAATGATTTTTTGTTTCACCCGGATTGGACCATTCTGGGCCAAGATATGAAGATGCGAAAAAGTGGATCAACACTTTTGGCCGATACTGTAAGTTCAAAAAGATCTTCGGAATTCGATCAGCCGTAAACGACTTTGTCCGAATTGTGCATTCGGGAGGATCTCAAATATCATCCCATGTACGATGATTAGAGGCACTGAGTGAATTAGTTTCCTGTGATAAAGATGAATACATGAAAGCTTTGTTATATTCATTAAGGGAGTTGGATTTATCACAACATTAAAAACAATTCGAATGTCCCCAGTGATTCAAACACCAGTCACCACGCTACCATTGGAATCAGAACGGAGATTCTCACGCAGAATCTTGGCCATCTGCTCGACTACAGGTTCGAGTTCCTGCAACTCCTCCTCTGATGGAAGGGTGATGATAGAATACCGTAGCATTGTTCTTCGAAGTGATGACGATGCCTGCACGTGCTACGAGCTCCTTCTTCTCGTTCCCCTTTGATACTGCGCCATTGAGGAAAGGGGCCAGCCTACGCGCATTCAGATCCTCGAACCTGTACATGACTAGGGACATGAAGCGCACTGGCTTTACCACTCGTAGAGCCGACTTCCTGACTTGCAAGCGGAGTCCTCGCGAACTTCGATGCTACGTTCGATGATGACGTCGGGTTCAGCACACTCGACTCCAAGTCGAGCGACCAGCGGACGAATGAGAATTCCCTCAATAGGATATATGCAATGCTTTCAGCTAGATCTTCAACCGTACCTGAACGAAGACGTTAACGTAGACGACGACGAGCGTCGCGGTCACGAAGAGAGGCTTGTGTTCGAGGGAATCGGGCAGAGAAGAGGCGAGGGCAAAAGCAATCGCACCTCGAAGAGCGGAGAACCACAACAGCAACTGGTCCTTCTGAATCAAGTGGTCAGAGTGTTGTTTGTTGTGTATGAAGCTTTAGAAGGCTAAATAAATCGTTAGGTAGAATTTATGATGTTACCCAAAAGAGCGATTGCGGCCCGATTCCCAGTCCATTCAGAAGGGCACAGCACGGGAAAAGAGCGATGGGCCTGCAAAGGGACGTTCAGTCCCGTTCTGATTTCACCTTACCTGAGCACGAAAGTGAGAAGCAGCGTCGTCAGGATGAGAGTGGATGAGGAAGAGAAAGAGAAGAGAAGGGACCAATCAGCTGCCGACGAGAAGGCGGCAAAGCCCAGGAAGAGGTATGCCACTGCTTCCGATGAGTGAGATGCTGCCTGAGGTGAGATGAATCTTCTTATTGCGCTCGAGGTTCCATGAGCTTTCACCCCACGCCATGAAATTCGTGAGCCGCAAGATTGCAAGCAATCTTGCGCTTCATGCTGTCATTTACGTATCATGCTGGAAAATTCGCAAATTTTGTCTTCTCGACGATACCTTGATGAACGCCTTGAGTGCCTCTCCGCTGCCGCGGGACACGTTGCTCTCGATGTGACGCCGCATGAACATTCCACAGATGGCAATTCTGTCACGATTACGTTATAGACAGATCGAAAACTGCATACGTTATGATCGGCGACAATCCGCTTCCGTGTGCCATGAGATAGGCAGCGAAGGGAAGGGAGACGGCCAGGACCGAGGCCACGGCCCCCTCGTCCCGTGCCAGCCGAGTGGCGACACTCGCTATCGCTCCCGCTACTACTCCAGCTACTACGGAGAGAACGGCTACGAGAACGAAGGAGGCCACCAGGGTGCCTTCAAGATCATAGCGAGAACAAGGCGCGTGCCGTACCACTAGTCTCCGCGCTCAGCCGCAGTTCGCCATCGTCCGAAAATTCGAGCAGCGCCTTGAAAAGGTTGAAGAGAACGACGGCGATGGCGTCGTTGAAGAGTGCCTCCCCGAAGACGTGGACGAAGATAAAGTGGTTGACCTGCAAAGGGTCGCGAGTTGCTACGGGGGACTGAGGATGGCGAGGGCTCGTTGAAGATAGGAAGACTCAACGTGCGTGTATGGCATCGAAGACTGCGATCACTGCCACGGGATCAGAGGCTGCGAGGAGCGACGAGAGGAGGAGGAGAGGAACTGGCGGGAGGGAGAAGAGGGAGTGGAGGGCCAGGCCTGATCATCAATCTCCATGTAATCGATACTGCTGACATTTTTGAACAGCTGATGTTATTTTACGTGTTGTGATACTCTTTTCTCCCCAATACCCATGGTGACGGTATTCCAGATGGTCAAGCCCACGGCGAACAGCAGAATCGCCGGGAGGGAAGCGAAGAAGGAGCGGTTGGGCATGAAGTAACCTGTACTTCCTCTCTGTTCTCCCCCTTTCAGAGTGCCTGTGCACCAGCGTCCAGGATGACGGGAGGAAGGAGGAAGAGGAAGAAGGCGTGGCTGGAGAGGGCAGAGTGGAGTGGAGGCACATCACTCACCTAGATGGGAACGGGAATCATTGTAGAATAGGGGAATCGAACCCTTAGGACAGCGCCAATGAGCATTCCAAAGGCAACCAGAGCAGTCGACGAGGGGACGCGGATAGCCAGCCATGTACAGTGAGAGAACACTGAAAGACATCGAAATCTCCAAAAGGACTGAAGGGGACTCGCCGGCTTTGAAGGCATTCGCGACGACGAGCCACAGAGCGAGCATGAACGGCTGCTGTACTTCGTGCCAGGAGAACGACAGTAACTGAATCTGGTGATTAGATAAGACGGATTACAATTTGAAGTTAGCAAGAAGCAAACCTTGACAGCACTTCCGTCGGTGGAGTTCATTTTGATCGCCTATCGAGTGAGGAATGCCGCTGATGGAAGAGTCACTCCTCTCGTATCCGATCAAGTGAGAATGATGATGGGAGAAGTGCATTTTAATGAGCTCGGCGGCTTTCGTTGCTAAAAATAGCACTCAATCAATCCTATCGCACTCTTGTTTCCGACTCGTGGAACGTCTGACCGTTGGCCACATGAATTCGCTGCAAAACATTCTCTGGAAGATGCGTTGCATCAGTGGCTAAAGTGAGCCTGTGTATCCCAGAGTAGACTACACCGCCGAAGTGTATTTTCCGTAGTCTTTCGAAAGGGAGAGGGAGGGGAGGAAAGGAACCACGCGCTATCGGCGAGTTCCCAGCCGCCCCCATCGCACCCGCCAGGATGACTTCCGTTGTCCATGCCTCCAATGGCTTCCCGTGCCTCATCTGCGGCGTCCATTCAGAGTGCCCCCATCTTGGAGTCAATCTATGCCGAGCGTGCACCATGTTTTACAGGTTAGTCTCCATGTATCTATGATGCAATGAGCAGACAGCCACGAAACATTTGATCTTGGAACTTACAATTAGACGAAACACTTGATGTTGCAGACGAACTAAGCGAAACGGCCCATCCTCGCTCCTGTGTCGGACGGGAAAGAATCTGTGCGAAACCGGGAGACGAGGTATTTCGCTAATCCTATTACGTATTGGAAAGAATTGCGACAGTGAATATTTTCTCATCCCAAGGTTCCTGCAAGAAGTGTCGCTTTGCTCGTATTCTCCAACTGCTGAATCAAGATGTAATGAAGCTGTCGTCGAGTCCCGTTCCTCCCGAGCCGCAACCGAGCGGAAGCTATTCCTGTACTGCCAGCCACGTCAAGATCGAATCCGTCTCGCGTTAGTCACGATCGATCTGACATATCGAACACCCTTTGCAGCCTGTCAAAACGAAGCGACCACTTCCAAAGAACTTCCGACGACGCCAAAATCACGCACTTCTCTTGATCGATTGCGCACGGCTTATCGGTATTCGTGATTGGATTGATAGTAGTGAGAGATGTCTTTCAGTGAATTCTATCGCTGTAGGGCGGTTCACGAACTCAAGACCTTCCACGACGAAACGAACGATGGAGAAGAATTCGTGTGTTAATCCTTGTGAAGAGGGGGGATATCAAATGCTGTTCCAGGACTACACTCCCGCCACACACCATCTCTTCCTCAAAGGCGCCGTCATCTTCATCGACTGCCTTGCTAAATTTGCTTCGGAGGCCTTCGACGAGTTTGCGGAGTACTCCAGCGATGACCAGGTGCTCTCGTGTCGAATACGACGAGATAATTAGTGTTGCAGTGGAAAGTGGTGCTGAACTGCTACGACTCGATCGCGCTGCTCGAGACGACGTACCAGTCCGAGAAGTGCTTCCCCCATGACATCGAAACGTAAGGGAGAACATTTTCATGATCCCAAGCACTTACGATAGCGCACCATGTTATCAATAGGGTAAAGAATCGACAATATCGAAGTACGGCCCTTCCAGCAACGTCTGCACGGTCACAACGTGTAATCGGGCCGTGGACTCCGAGATCTTCTTCGAGGGATCTTCCACTCTGCGAGACAAAGATGAGGCCAAGTTGTGAGGAGGCATCGAAGATCCTAGGAAGGAGGGGGAGACTTCAGAGTGGGTGATCGAATGCGGGCAGAAATTGCTCGCTGCCGTCGATACCTCAGGGAGCACCCCATCGACGAGGACGAGTTCATCGTCATCATGGGACTCCAGCTGTGGAATTCACGTTAGTCTTGGTTTCGAACATGAACTAAACCCGATTCTGTTCCTAACAGTAAGTCTTCCCCTTTCAGTATCCGGTCCTCTCCCCGACCGTCTCGCCATTGACTTTGACCGTCTGCGTGCAGAGCTCCTGCTTGACCTTCACACACACTATCGGTACGCGAACATTTCTTGTCCGGTCAGAAGTTCTGCCTAGTGAGGACTTGCTGCTAGAAGACTACGCCGGCCGGCTCGGACGCCTCTTTGCTCTTATTTCCAACATAAAAGTGAGTCAGGTCTCACTTTTGAAGCAATTCAGTTTCTCAGTCGTCCATGAACTCGTTCCGTGAGTACTTCGAGGTATACTTCCTCGTTGGCGCCTACGACGAGAACAGCATTGCCTACCAGTTGGCGAGGGCTTGAGAAGTTGACATCTCGGTGTGACAGCCATGTACAACTGGTCCCTAATGGGGTAGAGGCATGTCTAGTGTACGCAGGTAGCGTCACAGCATGGGATGTAGTGCAGTAGTAGTTATCCGGTCTTGATTACATCTCCTTTATCTTGTCCAGAACCAAAGCATTTGATAAAGATCTCACTAGAATTAATTATTCGGTACCACCGTGATGAAATGGGACGGAGACGTGGCGTTCGACACGCGGAAGAACTTAAGACGCGTGACAAAACAAGAGTGGGCAAAGTGCGCAGACAACTGTTTACTCGTGATGTATAGTATGTGGTTGAAGGGAATTATTGGAGTGAACTTCCGCATTGTGAGATTAGTACGAATGATAGAAAAATATAGGTAGTTTCTGGAAAATTTCACTAGGAAACAGAATAGTCATTAGTGAGCAAAAATTGCTTCCTGATGAAAATGCATTACGTGAAAAGTGACTTTTGTGCTGATGTGTGCCAACGAACCAATCTTTCCTGCTGCCTCAGAGAGCAGGATCGTAATTGTCTGAAAAACCGAACAGCGTTCTGCTGAAGAGAAAAGAACTCCAAAAAAGGAATCAACGACTAACATTTGAAAATCGGTGAAAGTATTCTAGTCAGATCTCACATGGTGTCTGCGTGATGAAAACAATGTTTACTATTTCTATCGAATAACTTGGATGTGCTGAGAGAAGGAGACTAGAGAGGAGCGCTTATTGTTGGGGAAGAATCGACGGGCGAGGAAGCGGCGGTAGTCGCCCGTGGAATAGAGGATGGCAGTGCACGTGGCGAAGGAGTTGGGACAGAAGAGGAGCATCGCCAGAGAGGAGTAGTCTGAGAGAGGAAGGGAGAGGGTATGAGATAGGAGGCCACCTACTGTAGTCGATGGGACCAACGAACGAGCCTGCTGTCTGGGCCACGAGCGCCAGCGACAACGTGCCCACTTTCACCGAGCACTGAACGTTAACGTTTCGTGAAGAAGTTCAATCCAATAAACCGTTTTAATTCAAGCAAAACGTGACCGTCAACAGAAGAGATCTATGTATATACTCTGTATGCTATGGACACACTTTACGTAACTAGAATTCCCATAATAACCTGTAGGGACAGCGCCTGTATTGCCTTTTGTTGTTGCCTCCGCGTGACAGTGGACACGACGCTACGAGTGGATCTGCAGTTTTGGAGTGAAGGGGGGAGTGACAAGGGAACTACCGAATAGCGCGTGTCATGTGCCAGAAGCAGAACCACACTACTCCCAGGGCAGCCGCTACACCGAAGAGAAGGTGGATGATGGCCCAAACTTGGACGGCTTCTGCTCGGGCTGGACGATAGCAGAAGGAACGCTTGGAATACGCCCAGATGAGGTCCGGCTCCTTCTGAAAGGGTGGCGTAAATTCAGTAGAGATGTGCGAAACGCTGACGGTTGCGCTTTCGCTCACTATTTCCGCCCACCTCCGCCACTTCGCTGATGTCAACGAAGGAAGCGCGCAGGGAGAACATGTATGCAGTCATCCAGAGGTCATAGAGAATGGCTGGAACGACCCAGCCATGGCGATGCTTGATCTGATGAACAAATTATCATCCCTTACATCCCGTGGACCGCACTTTGAGGGGATCGCCGTGCGGCAGAATGGCCTGGTGTCTGTAAGAGATGCAGGCGAACATGGCACTTTCCATCTGTAGAATCGTCGCCACCAACAGGATCTGCGGGAGACTATCATTCGAAGAGTATCACATGCTGCGCTTCATACGGGGGTCGTGCACAAAACTCCCTTAAAATGCAAGACAAGTTGAAACAATACCAGCTGGGTCGTGGCAGAGAAGCCGAAGTCGTCGGCGAATCCAAGCGAGTAGCACACCATGCGCTGCATCACCCACAAGGGGCACATGGAGAAGCAGAGCTGGAAGTCGTAGAGGATCAGCGTCACCTGCAGCTCTTGGTCTATTCGCTCATCTCCCATGCCCACCCACCAGGAGAAGAGCAGTAAGGTACTTGTAGTTCCCGATAGTCGGCGATGATTGGGTGAGAACGAGGAAGAGGACGAGGACAGTGCAGATGATGGAGACTACTCCGATGTAGTTGTAAGAGACGTGGATGAAGGACTCCGTGAAGGACGATGGGCCGCAGTGCGACCAGTTCGAGGCCGTGCACAACATAGCTGATGATGACGAAGTTCAGAAGTTGCGAGTAAAGAACCAACGTCAATGTGGCTAATGAATTCACAAAGTCTCTAGCTTCGTGTAGCAATTGAAAGTGTTTGGCACCCTCGTCTTTCCAGACCTGTCAACATGAGAGGGCATTCGTGGAATTTCTGCGTCGAAAAATGTAATTGATTCTCACGTTCCAATGAGCGCCATTGAGCAGAGAACCAATTGTCTCAAACGAATTGCAATGCCTACGGCCAGTAGTTGTGATGTCCTCATTCTGCTTCAATTTCTGCACCCCCGTGCGAAGCATGGATGTTTCTGTTTGACGACGTCGTCAGCCACCACATTGTCTTCGACGAAGCCCCGAGATCTGCTAGGGGTTTAGAAAGCAACTAAATGAATCTACAGTGTTTCTCAATGAGGAAGTCTTGTAGATAACCATTTATTCAATCTGCGATCTTTATTCCATTCAGGGTAACAAGTCTTGCAGTTTTGTTGAGAGTAAAAGCCATGGAATTTCGCGGGACGTCAAAGATCTGAGAAATTGGCGTTGTTGATGTAGTGGTGTTCGTGGCGATATCGGCGTGTGTGTGGATGGGCGCTTGCTTCCCTCGGTGGCGCATCCGAGTCAGCCAATCTACAAGATTACCAGGGTGCAATTCACAAGTAGTTTATTAGCACTTTTACACCCATTCCTCCTCAAAATCAGATTTTTTATAAGGAAGACAGCTTACCGAGGAATGGCCAGTCCACGATGATTTCGAGTGCGTGCTCGATGGACCTGCAGAGCGGGCAGCGGAGAACCCACTTGACGCCGATGACGCGCTCCTCTGCCTTCAGGAGAAAGGAGAAGCAGGAGAAGCAGAGACGGTGAGAGCAGATGGCGAAGCGACGAGGAAGGTGCTCTGAGGAGGAAGGAATCGGTCTGGGGGGACTATAGTACTTACCGTCGTCGAAGGGAGTCCTGCAGATTGAGCAGTCGGGATCGGAGAGGCTACCTTGGAACGTGAGAGAGGGAGCCATTTTTGTAGAAAGAGAAGCTGATGGAGTCACGGAATGGCGATGGTTGAGGAAGAACTTCATAGCACGTATAAGGAGGACGGCCTTCGCTGTCATCACACAAAGGCGCGATAAAAAGGGCGCTGTTGTGGCATGCGGATACGAATTCATGCTAGGGTGCGAATTATAACTTCTATCGGCTATTCAAAACAAATTCCAGCTCCTCTTACCACGAGGTCCCAAACTCAGTTATTCTGGATGCATTCAATTGCATCCGTGCCGGTGGACATAAGCCAGCGAAATATGCTCGATTTCCCCCAGATCATTTTAGTGCATTTTCCAAAAGTTCTGGCCAATTTGCAGAAAGAAGGGCTGACAGGGTCTGGTCTCAAAGAGACCGAATCCCATCCGATCTGTGAAGCTAAGTAACAAAGAGCTGAGAGAGTGGTTAACACGAGGACGATATGGGAATTCCCTGTGTTGTAAGCAACTTTTAAGCTTCTGTCATTTCATTGATTTCTCTATACCTGGCGGACCCGTGGTGCGCGAGGAGCAGGCCCCTTCTCGCCCACCAGTTTCCAAAAATCAGTTCATCTGGATTATTTAGTTGATCATTGTTGGCCAACCAGCACAGTTAGGATCCAGAGAATCATGAATTCCTCTTCCATTTTTTGCCCCTTCGGGCGTCCAAAATTGTACGTTGCACCGATATTTCAGGGAGTAACGGCGTGCAATTGATAAAAGTTTTCAACCAGCAATAAACGCAACCCGGCAGGGCCTCATTGCTCACGTTATCGCCACTGCGCTAAGATGACGAGAAGCAGTATGTTCGCGCAATAACGAACAGAGTGCGATACAAACGCGCCGGGTTTCGCAGGGCAGAACCCCCGGCCCGTTGGTATCGCAAGCAGTTCATAATTGACCGAATTCGCAGTGAGTTCGGGGAACTCGTGACCTAAGCAAACAGTGTATGCTTTCTCTGCAGGAAACTATGCCCGTTTCCTTTCAGATCATTTTTAGTTAATTTTTCAAAAGTTCAGGCCAATTTGCCGATGAGAGGCTGACAAGCTCTTTTTTCGACGATGAAAACAACCGCATCCCGTCCGATCTGCAAAGTTAAGCAACGATGGGCTGGGCCAGCCTTTAGGACAGCGATGCCCTGTGAATCCTCAGTGTTGTAAGCTACTCTAGTCTTCGGTCGTAACATTGACAAGTTACGCTGTTTCCACCAGCGCCAGCGCAATACTTGGCTAACCGGTAGTGGGCGAGGAGCAAGCCCCCTCTAGCCCACCATGCTCCAAAAATCAGCTAATCTCGATGCATACAATTACGTGAGCATCGAAAAATAAGATGATAGAAGCAGATTTAGAAGGTATTTCGGAATGAATAGCAATTCTCTCAGGTGCCAAGCAAGAGAAATGAGAAAGCACGCTGGGATACTCTGAGTATTCAGGCACTGGGGGTAGTCCAGGGCGTCCTCACAAGATGTTGCAAAGTTCAGCGCAATGCTATTGCCAAGAACCAGAGAGGTGTATATTTTGAGTCCGCTCGCAACAAATTCCGCTTCGATTATCTCCAGAACTACAAGCTCTTGAAAGTTGCCGTTTTCTGGGATTTGTCTTGGGACCAAGTTCAATGGATGTGCCAAAGGGCAGCTCTTGAATCCTTTCGGTTGCTTAGATATAGAAATCACCATTCGCTAACCGCAGTAAGTATTTAAATACCTCTCTGGTTCTTGGCAATAGGCGACCCGTGGTTAGCGAGGAGAAAGACGCTTCACATCGTTTCAATTCCGAAGTATTCGGAATTTTTCGAAACCATGTTGCTCACTCATCTGGCAATTACAGAGCCAGTGCGATTCAAACGCGCCGGGTTTCTGGCACGAACCCCGGACCGTTTGTGTCGCAACCTGTTCATAATTGGCCGATTTCGTAGAGAGTTCGGGGAACTCGTGATCTAAATAAAACAGTTTATACTTTCTTTGCACGAAACTATGCACATTTCCCCTCAGCTTATTTTTAGCTCATTTTTCAAAAGTTCAGTCCAATTTGCCGATGAGAGGCTGACAAACTCTTTTTTCGACCATGAAAATCGCCATCCCAGGCACCTCTATAATACTAATTATGTAAGTATAATTTTTCTTTATGCCTGAGGGGGTGATAATGAGGGAGCAAGGATGTTTCTCCCCGAGATCTGCCAAAGACTCAAAGAGAACGTATTGCCACTCTCGAATGTTTCGAACGAGGAAGCCGTTCGCTGCCGGTTCCCGTTCATTCCATCCCCGAGCCTTGCAATATTGTACTGAACTGTTCAGGGGACAAATCCCGTATTTTATTGTGCAGAAACGTTATGGAACTCGCGGGATATCAAAGCTGGTGAGAATTGTGCGTCGATGAAGGAATGGTGCTGTCGGTGAAGTGTGGAGGTGCAGAAATAGTAGATGGGGATGGCCGACACATTCGCATCACCCTATCTGCACGAAGATGTTATCTATTTATATTTATTGTATATTTATATTTACCCCTTATCTCAAAAAAAGCTTTTCTGTTATGAAGAACTTACTGAGTAAAAGCCAGTCGACGCGTATTTCCCTTGCCTGCTCGAGGGACCTGCAGAGCGGGCAGCGGATGACCCCCTCCACGTCGAGGACGAGTTCTTCTGCTTCGACAAGAGATTCTGCGCAGAGGAAACAGATAAGGTGTGAGCAGATAGCGAAGCGGCCGGGAAGGTGATCTGAAATTACGGAATTGTGGGTCTGAGAGGAGAGTTCTTACCGTAGTCGTAGCGAGACATGCATATGGGACACTCGGGATCGGAGAGGCTGCCTTCGAAGGGAGCAGAGTGAGCCATGTTTTTGCAAGATTGCGAGTAAATGAAATCAAGATGGGTGGGGATTCATAGGAGGGACTGAGGACAGCCTTCACTGTCATCGCGGTGAGGCGCGATAATTGGTGCTGTTTTGACCTGCGGTGAAGAGTGTAATGAAGATGCTTGGCTCTTATTCTGCTTCTAACGTGGTCACCGTCTCCGTACTGGGCGTTATGGATATCTGTGTTCTGATATTTTTGGTCACAACAAATCCCACAATCTTGTTGAGCAGAAATGATATGGAATACTTCTTATCATTGGCGACAAAAATCAAGTGGAATAATAAAAAACAGCGTTGTGTCAAGATGAGCAGACTATATAAAACCGTAATGGAAAGGAATCGTAACGATTATTTGGCATTCTTCTGAACTTCGATAATAGCAGCGATGACCTTTCGCTCGGCCTCAGTCACATTGTTTTGAAAGACATCATGGTTGGGGATGAGATGTGCATTGGCCATGGAAATGAAGGCATCAGTGAGCGTCTCTGCCATCTTGAACTTGTACTCGGTCACGAGACCGACGAGTCTCTCCCGGATGAGCAGCTTGAGGGACTGGGAAATTTAGTTCGATAAAACTGGGCTTCAGGAATATGGACCGAAGTTACTTTGTCATCAACGAAACTCCGTAGGGACTTTATCGGCAGAAGCCGCATTTCGTCGAGCATCCGAGTCGTTTTCTTCTGCAATTATGCTTCTTATTGCCAGAGACAATGGAATCAACCTCACCAGGGAACTGGGCGTTGGTGAGGCAGTGGTGTTCTTTATGAATGGTGGAGGCGCAGTGGCAGCAGAGAGGCTGGGCGGCACGCTCACAGCCTTCTGTGGTACAGACTAGGGGGTGAGAATCGGTACTATCCGGAACGTCTGGCTGTACTGTCTAAGAATGAGTCTGTCCTATCCGGAACAGTTGTCTATCCGGAACAATTGTACCGTCTAAGAGCGTCTATCCGGAACAGCAGACGTCGCTGTCTAGATGTACTGGTTGAGACCCGTCTAAGCGGCTTAGACGGGTCACAACCAGTACATCTAG
>JACMIG010001683.1:0-18771 GCA_014805385.1 Levipalatum texanum
TACGTTGCTTTGGTGGCCAGCTAGAAGTGAAAATGTCTCGAAAGTTCACTTTTTGCGTGTTTTAACTATTTTAGCCCAGCAGTACGTCCGACCTACCTATGCGAAATTTATCAGCTTGACATCAGGGTTTACCTGGAAAAAAATCTCGGGGTAGTTTTTCCGTATATTCGAGAAAACATTGATCGAATATTCTGCACCGATTACCCGGTAAATCTGCTACCGTAATCCCCCATGGTACATTTTGGGGCCATTTTTGGAGAACTCGTCGTCAGCTTTCTAATGAGCTTAAAAACTCTCAAATTGGTCAAAGGGTTGTTGAGTTATGGGCAAAAGCAGGTTTAGACTTCATTTTTTTGCGAAAAGTACGGTGTCTTCGAGCAAGCACAGCTACGACACCCGTGGTCGACATTGGCCACGCTAAATTTTTTTCATCTTTCCTACACCTGACGTACCTCTAACCAGAATATGAGCCCCAGCGGACAAGAAAAGTTGGCCAGTGCGCGATATCAGCAAAACTGCTCAATCCTTACGCGGACGGACTCATATAGAATGCTTTATCCCACATGGAATATTTTACCGTCATACGTTCAAACAAGAACTATAAGGGGCTGAATGCCGGAGTGCTGGAAAGTGGGGTTGACAGGGAAACCGGAAGGCTGGAAAGTGGGGATGACAGGGGAGCCGGAAGGCTGGAAAGTGGGGTTGACAGGGGAGCCGGAAGGCTGGAAAGTGGGGTTGACAGGGGAGCCGGAAGGCTGGAAAGTGGGTGCTACCGAGAAATTACCGGGATGGAATGTCGGAAAGACAGTACCGTTCTGAGACTGGAAAGTGGGGACCACTGAGTAGTTTCCGGGATTGAACGTGGGGTAAACGGTTCCGTTAGAAGGGAAATAAGTAGGGACAACCGAATAATTACCAGGGGCGAAAGTGGGGTAGACAGTTCCCTTGGAATAGATGAAAGTGGGATAGACGGTCTCGTTTCCAGACTGGAATGTGGGCGTTTCGGTTCTATTGAAGTGAATGTAGGTTGGGAACACGGTTCCGTTGGAGGGGGAGAAAGTGGGGAAATGGGTGCCGTTGCCGGGCTGAGAGCTGGGGCGAGCGGTGTAAGGCTTGAATGTGCCGGTAGGAGTGACGGTTGCAGGCGATATGCTACCATTGTCCTACAGAAATGGGATTGGTTTTCCAAATTAACTCAAACAAAAGTTTGCACTATTGTAAAACAATGTATATATTTTCAATAAGGTCTAACTAACGACCTCCTGAAGAGAAGCTCCCTTTCCATCGTCGTTGACCATCTGGAGCGCGGCCTTCTCCCCATCGTACACGAAGCGAGGATCTGGAAAGACCGATTATATTTATCAATTGTAAGATTCACAATACTTCCATTATACTGATCACTTACTTGCATTGATGGACGAAGTCAAGAGGGCCGTGGCAAGAAGAAGCTTCGGGAAAACAGCCATGACGCTTCGATTACCTGCAAACGAACATTTTGGAGGAGAAAGATTTAATGGTGGTGATATGCTTGGCTCAACTACTCTTTTATATGTAGATCTTCATCCGGGGCGTTGTTTCCTCGGGAATGGTATGAGCTATCAAGACGCATAATCCTTAATCCTTTGTCACTGTGCTGATCTAGGAATGAAAATAGTGAACTCCTGATCTCTTGCGGAACCGTCAACTTCAACGTTTTCGACTGCTTCTTGTATGTATCTCGACATAAATCAATTATCAGGACTGACGCACGGATTTCAGTGCAATTGGTGTTTTACAGGGGTAATGTGGCCTTCGTTCCGTTGTTCTCTGTTTCGTGGTTATTCGTCACCGGTGGACGCCCTGTTGATCTCCTGTATCAGGCTAGACCCTTATCGCCTCTCTGCAGATTAGGCTCCACCTAGTGATCAGCGATAACTCAGAGGGAGTGGTCCTCCCGGTCATGGAGATAGTCTGTGTCAGCCTCGAAAGTACCACCGTCTTCTCCAGAAAATGTTTCTGAGACGATCTCCTGGGCGTTTTCTTTTCAATGTGGCCCCTGGAAATGCTTTCAACGGATCGAATGTCTGCCGACGCGGTGATCAACCACAAATGATATGTTGCTCAATGATCAAGTGAGGCCTAATTTTTATCATACTCGCCAGAATATCTCCGTTTGTTTTCACTCTTGGCGATGATATTATGCTATTCACGTCGTATTCCTCTGGGAGATTCTAGGTTGAATTTTTAATTTCCAATCTGAATAGTTGTGGGTTATTCTCGGACTTGAAAGAGCCAAAAAATTACATAATTTGTTTACACGATGAATTGGCGAAATATGAATGCCAGACAACCCTAAAAATACAATATTTATTTTCACGATACCTTGGCCAATAATTAATGCCCGGACAACACTCCTTGGAGAAACCATATTATGTACGTCTCAACTATTTAATAGCACGCATATTTGAGTAAAGACTGCAGTTAGAATGATTCTCAACTGAAATCATGAAACTATACTTTACACCACAGATGTTGAGAAAAGGGTCGTGCTTCCTGGTACTATAGGCAGGTTGACATTGGATTGGTTTCCCCTGTTGATTCCGATGAGTTTAAGAGCTGCTCGTCGATATCTGAAATGGAAACGTAATTTTCGTATTTTATACAGTAATACTGTAATATTTTACCCGCCAATGAAGGCCATGATGAGAACTGGATCAATCAATGGGAAAATACTCGTAGTCAATAGGAGCGGAGTGCCGATCGTGCCGAGATCCAGTCCAATCAGGGTTGAAAAAATGATGACAAAGAGGGGGGAATACGAGAAGATGCAAGGAAAAAGTGTCTGCAATTTTTAACAATTACTAGTATAGTGTACCGATTCTTTTCCACCTGAAAAAGCAGGGCGCGAAAAAGCTGCACTTGGAGCTGGCGAGTCTGCGACTGTACAAATGGTCTGAAATCTTAATCCATAATGCGAATTATTTTTCTGCAAACACTGCAGATGCAAAGACTCGCAGAATTCGAATGAGGCAGATGATCATTATTACAGCCGTCGCCAGGATGGTTGAAACAATAATAAGGGTGGATGCGATACCGTCGGAAGCCCATACCATCTTCCCTCCGTTCAACGGCCACTAAAATGAGCTAATTTCCAATAACAATTCATTTTCCGTTATGGATACCTTGCCGAACACAATAGCGAACAGGGACAAGTATTTGCCATTCCCTAAGAATTCGGCCTATTAGGGTAGCCATCCACATCAAACACATGATAACCCTATAGACAATTTCTTACCCTATAGACAATGCAAATGACTCCAGGTCGATTGCGTTCCAAGAGTGCGATTCCATAGATTTTGGACACGTCTTCTTGAAATATCGCCAATTTGTCGGGGTTCGGCAGATAGCCGATGAGCAGCCCGCCCATGAAGCAATGGACATAGAAGAAATCAATAGCTATTGCATAAATCCACGTACGCACCGGATGACCCGTCAGTCTAATCGACCATTTAGGCCTGAAATTTGCAGGAAATATATTCGATGTCTCGGCAAACTCGCAAAGTACAGCATAGCGATAGAGAAAGTGAAACGCGAGCAGAATCATTGACTGGTAATAGACAACGATAAGAATGATTATGACTGAATCAAGGCAAAGCCACATTGGGATACATCAAATTACCAGTCGTTCCAACCAACTCGGGGAAGTCGATGAGGTGTTTAGCAATTACAATGTATCCGAACGATGTCAAATGAATGATCTCAAGGCATCTCATATTTAAATATCAACAATTACCGGAAGCATAATGAAATGGCACGTTGCCACTGCAATATCCATGATGGCGAAGCAGATCAAAAGATGGCGATATCGGCCGACCTGGAAATTCCAGAAGATTTCGAAAACAACAAGCAATTGTGTACCTGTGGAAGTGCGGTCTTGAGCAAAACGATGAGAAAGAATACATTCATGCCGATTGAAAGTACGAATGTGGTGTAGATGAAAAGCTGGGAACTGAATGGCAGTTCACGACTTCAAACCTTGTGAAACGAAGAAGGCATGACGAGGCGCGTGAAGGACTGTATCGAAGACATCAACTGGTGCTTGATTTTCTGTATTTCTATCAGAAGCGGAGTTTGCCAAATATGAAGGCGATACGGTTGGGAGAAATAGAGATTAGTGATAAAAACGCAGTTCCACCTACATATTTTCGATGCTGTATTCCCTTGAGATCCACATATATTGCCTGCTGCATTCCCTTCTGATTCTCAAACAACCTCTATTTACAAATGCTACGTTTTCATAAAACAAAAAATCTTTGAATGGGAGAAAAGGATTTATTGATTTGCATAAATAGCGAACGGCCAGCTCATACATCAAAACGAAGCGCAGTCTATTCACTCTCCAATGACTACTGCACTTGCTTGGAGTTGAAAATTACATGCATTAAAAGAAGTTTAATGCAAGTTATTTAGACCATGGAACTTGTAAACATGCTATTTGCTACTGAGCGATGATGGGTGGTGGGCTGCTTGTCTCGACGGATTCCAATGAGCTTGAGGGCAGCTTGGCGATAGCTATCAAATTTGCGGTAATTCCCGATTGACCAATTTAATGCTTAGATTGTCAAACGCGTAGTAAGAATTCCATAACTTCTTCACATCTCACCCGGTGACAAACGCCATCATGAGAACGGGATCAATGAGCGGGAAGAGACTCGTAGTCATAACCAGCGGAGTTCCCATCGTGCCCAGATCAAATCCGAGCATTGTAGCCAAAAGAATCACGAGCAGTGGACAATAGGAAGCGACGCAGGGAACGACAGTCTGCAATTACGAGACCTTCGCAGACTTGATTAGTTCGCGAAACAGCTGGGCAAACACTCCTAAACGACGTTGACCTGACCTGGTAAAGAAGGGCTCGAAAGAGCTGTTCTTGCATCTGTCGAGTTTGCGACTGCGCGAATGGCCTTAAAGAAGAATAAGGAGCAACTTTTAGGCGCCCTGTCAACCACAATGGTAGTGAATTTGTCCATATGTACGTCGACGTATTGGAACACTGCATTTCAATACGTAGACTTATGGGTCAATATACTCTCACTGTGGCTACAATGTTGTTCCCACTCTTTCTTTAAGTGGTCACAGATAATGCAGGTTCCTAAATCTATGCAAAACCCAACATACTCTGCTGACGCGAAGACTCGCAGGATGCGCACGAGGCAAAAGCCAATAATCGCAGCCGTCGCCAGAATGGCGGAGATAACGATGATATTCGAAATGAGTCCATAAACACTCCAAGATGACCCTCCCCCAGCCGAAGGCCACTCAAAGATACAAGCATTTTCAATATATTATTGTCATGTTTTATAAACAAACCCTATAGACAATACAAGCGACTCCTGGTCGATTGTTTTGCAATAGGTCTATTCCATACAAATGGGACATGTCCGCATAGAAAAGAGTCAGCTTTTCGCGGCTCGGCAGAAATCCGGAGAAGAGTCCGAGAAGGATACAATTGATATAAAGGATGTCAATGCCAATTGCGTAAAGCCAAGTTCGCACTGGATGACAAGACAGAGCGATAGACCATGTGGGGCTAAAATATGGCACATATTATGCTGATACCGGAATAACCTGCTCAGTGCAGCATAGCGATAAAGAAAGTGAAATGCAAGCAGAATCATGGATTGAAAGTAGATCACAATGAGAACGAATAAAACTAAATCAAATGGATCAAATCTGAAGTGTTGCACATTACCTGAGGTTCCCAGCCACTCGGGAAAACCAATAAAATGCTCGCCCAATACGATGAATCCGAATGATGTCAAGTGAACCACCTCAAGGAAAATCAAATTTGAGTGAGTCGTGAACTAATGCATCATTCGATTGCATGTGCTATCTGCAGTACCCTAAAACAAATGCAAGCGAAACTTGCAGTTTGAGAAAAGAGCAATGAATACCGGAAGCAAAATGAGATGGCACATTGCAATTGCTATGTCCATAAGTGCGAAGCAAATCAGAAGTTGGCGATATCGTCCGACCTGGAGATGTAATGTTTAGCCGAAACAGGTTTAAACGGACTGTAGTATTTTCGTTGGACATAACTATGCTGAATGTACGCATCGCCCTATTAAACTGCTTTCAGTATTGCAATAGATGAATCCCTTTTCAAATGTCAAGGATCAAATGGGCGGAATTTCGCTCAAACAGGATATTTTATCCGATGAAGATGAGCCGCGTATTCATTTCCGCTGTCAATTCTAAATTAAAACGATATTCTACCTGTGGAAGTGGAGTCGTAAGTAAAACGATTAGTAAGAAGACGTTGACGATCACAGAAAGTACAAAGGTAGAGTAGGTAAAGATCTGCGACATGATTCATAATTTTATTGACGATATCTAACTTTGTGAATCCAAGATGGAATGACAAATCGTGAAAGTCGTCGGAAAGGAGGCATTTCCCCAGAAGTCTCGTTCTGCAACACGAAACGTCGTCGAATGAAAGGAAGGAGATCTAATATGGAAGTTTAATAAGAGAGGCCCACAACCATTTTGTGATTTGAACCATGGAGCGTGCCATTCAGAAAGATAAAATGACCAGACTGCGATCCACAACAATCCTCACTTCGTACTCATGTTTTATATGTTTTGTTCGCCGTATTCCACTGGGAATCAGCGTCGACCCAATAGGAATCTTCATGCCAACTTCGTCTTTCTTGAGGTATTGCAATCAATAACAAAGAAGTAAGTCCAAAAACTTATTCACATTGTTCGAAATAAGAGACAAACAAATAGAACGAATAATCAATGGAAAAACGTGCGGAAAAACAAACAAACTCAACGGCATTCCGGATATTTAAAACGGTGTCTTTATATTGTGGACAATGAAAATGTGCCCGAGCTCATTGCTGTTGTGTCTGATTGATAGCAGGTGAATATTTAATTCGAAGGAATGCGATAAGAATCAGGGCAGCACGCTGATTGCTGCCGTAGAAGACAATTGTTTTCATCGAGATGTTTCCGGAAATAATCATGATGAGAGTTGTTTAGATTGTGCCCAAATCCAATCCAAGAATAGATGTCGACATCAGGACGAATTGGAAAGTGTAATGGGAGACGATGTGGGCACGCTCTCCAACAATAGAACGGTAGCAGCAAAAATATCGGCACAAACTTCGAGACCATTTTCAATGCACAGATTCGCTTCCGTAACGGCCGACTAATGCGTATAGACTTTCAGCATTAGGAAATAAGCGAAAATGAAATTTTCAATCCGCACACACAATTGACGATATTTAACACCACAGTTGAAGAAAGTCGCAAAACACTTGCTTGTTGCAATATATTGTAGAGAATCACACTACACCCCCTACTCGAAGCATACTTTCCTAAAGGGTGTCTCCGTGGCCCCGGGAAGGCCACACCCTCTGAGGTATTGTGCCGCACCACAGAACTTCTAAAAGACCTGCGTTCGTTAGCGGACAGTTCCGTTTGTATCTTTCAGGAGAAAAGGTGTCTATGGCTGAAATTTGGCATGCTAGATGATCCTAGATTCCAACCGAAGTATGCAAAAAATCAGCGGTAGATTCCTTATTAGCGCTGAGATATGGGAGGCGGAATTTTCACAAGCGGAACGGGAAATTATAAGTTCTTTGGTGCTGCACAATATGTCTAATCACTGGGTGTACCCTAATCTGCAGGGATTAAGGTCGTGCCTGAAACAGGGGATCGAGAGGGCGTCGAACGGTGACGAACAACCATCGAAACTGAACAAGAGAACGAAGGCGGCATTCTTCCTACTGAAAGTCAACGGAACATAAACACTGGACAAAAATTGACTGAACCTATGGATATCGAGTCTTATCGGACGGTCCATTAGAAATAAACTCCCGGACAGACCCTCTTGCTTCGCGGACGTCGACAACAACGAAGCTCTAGCCGTTCTCATTGAGGCTTGAGTAATGATGAAGAGCGTTAAGATACACAGTAATCAATCGAAGAAGTCAGTCGAAGGTTCCGGAAGAGAGCAGAGGTACACTCTTCTCATTCTGGTAGCCTACGAGCACAATGTATCATTCACCCTCGATAACTCATATCACATTCGTGGGGACAACGCCCTCCGGATGAAGAGGTATAAAAGGCGAAGCTGCGCAAAGAATAGCACCATCATTCCATCTTCGTCCTGCAAACTGTTTGCTTACAGGTAATCGACGTGTCATGGCAATCATCCCGAAGCTTCTTCTTGTTACATGCCTCCTGGCTTCGGCCATCAATGCATGCAAGTGCAATCCAGCAAATAATACATAAATCCACCAAATATTTCATAAATCCTAAAAAATCTTTTCAGATCCACGCTTCATGAAGTTTGTCTACGATGGGGAAAAAGCCGTATTAGAGATGATCAATGATGACGGAAAGGGATCTCCTCCATCAGAGAGTGTAAGTTCAATCATAATTTTTGACAGTCCAAACTTATTTGTGACCGAATGTGACAAGCTTTCTGTAGTCTTCATTCGTCCAAAATATTATTATAGAAAAAAAACAACCGTCCATCCCACCGGCAACACCACTGACTTCCCAACCTTCATCCCCTTCAATGGAACCGTAACGCCCACTGTCCAGTCTGGAAACAAGACCGTCTATCCCACGTTCAGCTATTCCAATGGAACCGCTTACCCCACTTACATTCCTTCTGATTCCCCTGTCAACCCATCTTTCAACCCTTCTGATTCCCCTGTCAACCCGACTTTCAACCCTTCTGATTCCCCTGTCAACCCATCTTTCAACCCTTCTGATTCCCCTGTAAACCCACCATTCAACCTTTCTGATTCCCCTGTCAACCCATCTTTCAACCCTTCTGATTCCCCTGTAAACCCATCTTTCAACACTTCTGATTCACCTGTCAACCCGACTTTCAACCCTTCTGATTCCCCTGTCAACCCATCTTTCAACCCTTCTGATTCCCCCGTCAAACTGGAATCACGGTAGTACGGGGGTGTTGTTTGGTCACTATCTGTAAATATAGGTCAACGGCGCCGGACCCGCCATCTCCCAATTGGGTGGAATTGGAACACTCATCATGTCATGCTCAGCAGCAGGCGCATGGGAGGTGGGCTATTATCACTCTTCCAAACATGTATACTATTACACCGATAAGATTCGAATATTTACTCGCATTTTTTTCGAGCCATTTGCCTATTAGTGGCTCTGGAAAGTAATACCGGAGGATAATACAATCTTGGTTGGCAGTCGCGGTCAATTGGAGTCTGGCCGGGCGAAAACAATTTAATTGAGATATAGAACAAAATATATTGCCTCATTTCCAAGGACGGGGGGGGGGAGCAAAATTGAAAGTTTCGACCCGCTCAAATTACAGTACCCCGCTGCGGGCGGCATGCTCACGGCGGTCAACCGGGCAACGTGTGCTTGATGCCTGCGGTCTTCTACTAATCAAGCCTCGTTATGTTGCATCTTTTTATAGGATATCGCTAGGACATTAGCATTAGTCGTGAGTATCATTTTTCGTTTACATTTCTGCATGTTCGTCCGCCGTCTATTGTATACAAATCGCACTTAAGATAAAGATGCTTCAATTTCATCTCTTTCCCATTTCTCAACTCTCTCAACAGATATTGTAGAGAACATGATGAGGTCTAATTCCCACGCTCGGTTCACCCCTAATGGCGTACTGCGCTCGCTTTTGATCTACATCGTCAAGCCCTGTTTAAGTTTTAAAAAATAATCTGAAAAGAAAATCACAAGAAATGTCGCTTATCATCGCGAAAAACGCGATTTATCAAATTTGGCACAGTGCCAAAATTGGTCCCGCAACGATCACATTGACATTCCTGACATTTGGCACGGTGCCAACTTTTTGTTTCGCTTATTATAAAAAAATGTTTCGTCGCCTAATTTTGATTTTCGTATCATTTGATAACATTTTCCGAGCACTTTCGATTAAGCCATTAAAAAGAGGGTGTCCAAAGTGTCCGGTATTCTCCTTTAAAGTCAGGCCTAGCGAGCGAAGCGATATGGGCCAGATCTCAACAAAAATTTAGAAAATCCTCTTTTTGCAAAAAATATCGCTCAAAAATCGCTCTCGACGGCGCCGCAACGCGACCCCTACTGTACGTAGCGGGCGTAGCCCGCTAGTTTAATTCGAGCGTGCTAGAACGCCTCCCTCATTTTCCAAGCCTTACGTGCACGGGATCAGACAAAAACGCGGAGAGCAAAAGGTGCATTTATTCCAGAGCAATCGAGTGCGGGGGGACGTGACGTGCTGATCTCCAGATCTTCCCACGCCACTTTCGTAACTCGGCTAGCGGAGATGTTGTCTAAAAGGGCAAGCAGCGAAAGTTGCCCGAGCAGGAGGCAGTGGGGGAAGAAGAAGCTCTCATGGACATAAACATTCACTCCACATTTGCCTGAAACAAAGTGACCTGAATCTACGCTCCCAATCATGAACTTTTCAAAATCTACTTTTCTTTATATCATGAGGCTAATCTCGTTTAACTGACGCCGAGAAGAATCAAAATCTGGGTCGGAAATAAGTCTCCTATGCATACGGAGTGTCCGAAGATTCACTATTGATTTCGGAAAGCCGGGTATGGTTAAGATGAGCTGCGCATACCTCTACCGAAATCGTGCCAGGGAAATATCAGTTTGCGATCAGCGTAATGCCCGACATATGTACTTCTTTAAGAAGTGCGAAACCGCTCCAGATCGCAAAATTGAATTAGGCTAATTCCCTCGATCATTTGAATAAAGCCACAGGTCAACAACGGAGCCGTCGCCGCCGCGGCAAACGCTCCGGTCGTAGCAACATGCAATGCGGCAGGCAATTGGGAGGTTGGTTATTATCTCTTTCCAAAGATTTATACTATCATACATCAATCGGATTCGAATATGTATCGGTCTTTACCATTTGCAATCCGGCCAATTTGGACTCTGGCGGGTCCACAACAAATCAATAGCCAAATCTACAGGCAACGATAACGGGCATGAAATTCGACCCCGTCACCATGGCTGAGTGCACACCTTGATGTCCGCAGTACTATCATGAGTCGTTATGTGGCATTTTCCGCTTGGACTCCGCTAGGACATTATTCGTGGTTATAAGATAAAGACGCCTCAAATTCATCTCTTTCCCTTTCTCGCTCACCTCACAACTAACGGATCTCTCAGCAGATATTGTAGAGAACACGAAGAGTTCTAATTCCCACGCTCGGTCAAACCCCAATGATGGACTGCACTCGCTTTTGATCCACATCCTCAAGAAAAAATTGAAATAAATGAAACGTGATGCAGCAGTATGAAGACCTCGGACCTTGACCAAACGAGTTTGGGTCCCGAGAAATCTTCTACCGTAACCGCGACCGTAAAATATCCCGTGACCCTGAAACAGAATCCTAATTTACGGCTGTAGATAAAAACTTTATCTACACTAATTTACTGAATCGGTCCAAATTCGCCACTCAAAAAAAATCGGTCCAAATTGGCTCCGCATGGTCATGAAAAGACGTCTAATGACGTTTTTGAACCATTTCATTTTTGCTTATTTTGGACCATGATACCCGTATCATGACTTGAAAAATTTCCATGAGGCCCCCCTTACCTCTCAAATCGGCAGTCGGTTTCGGCAAATCTCCAAACATTGTATGTGTGGAAGTGGTGGGTTCAATACAAACAACTTTTATATATATCGAATATTTGAAATGATCGTGGAAAAAGTTACAAAGAGAAAATACCATCGTGTCCGGGGGGGGTCCCCTTTTGCTCGACTGGTACAAAAAACTCGTCTTAAGGTGACGAAGAACAGAAGCCATAGCCTGAATTTCTGAACTACAACTTGGAACAAACTGGTCCACCAGAGTTCTAGCGCAAAATGCCTTCATTCGTACTTCTTATACGCATCCAAGAACTCAAATTGTCCAAACATTCTACTACTATATAAAGGCGTGTTTGTCTTTCCCTGCGTCAGTTTGTCTGTGCGTTATGCTCCAAGAACTCATTGTCAGTACTGCGGTGATGCTAGAGCCTCGGGACTTTGACCAACCCCACTAACAATAAGTAAACCAAATGAGGATGATTCCGCATAATCCCGATGTCCGAAATTTTAGGAAAAGCCTACTTCCCGGAACTGGATTTTACGGAATCGTTCCAAATGAGTCAAAAGTGACTTCAATCAATTTGGAACGAAATTGCAATCATTTACATAAGTCACCCACCTCAGCAGACGGTCTCAATAAGCGTTTTTCTTTTCCAATCCCAATTTTTCAAAAAAAAGTTTTAAAAAATCTTAAACATGACTCGGAATAAAATCCCCGTGGATCGATAGAGTTCACATATTGTTCGACGAAACAGGGACCCAAAAATGGTCTCACAGATTCGCCCTGCTCGATGCTTCCGACTCTTCCCCTCATTTACTTTCGCCACTGCTACTTTCCAACTTGTCTGATTCTCGATCATAGCCACAACCTTTCAGTTACAAGATGAAGATGGCTAATGCTTTGGGAGTAAATCGAGGGATTCTGTCACGGCACACTGTCGCTGCACGTGCACAACGCACGTGCAGCTATACTAACATGAAGTCGTACAATAGTTTTAACTGCCTTATTGTGAGATCGAATCGGACCCGTGGAGGGAAGATTGCCTTCAGGAAATGAGGGCGGAGTAAGAGGGGAGTTCGGACGAGGATGATGATGATGATGATGCTTTGCACTGCTTCTGACGTTCGGTCGCCTCCACAGGATTAATGCACTCCGTGGCCTTCCGCTTCTTCAGTCTGCACTCGTCCGTCCTTTTCCCTTCTCCTCGCAAGACACTCACTCCATCTTCAGCTCCTGCAGCTCCTGCAGGCCGGCGATGATAATCGTGTCCGGCTTCTTGTGATTGGGCACGTCGGGGTTCCTGCAGAGAGACGAGTTGATTATTATGTTCGCATAAAGGTATTGCAAGGGAACCACAACGGTGTATAAAAATTCCGAACTTTCTCTGCATAGCGCCCGATCGATCTACCCGTTGCCCCCGGCGGGATCACTGGAGCAAGCCGCGGCACTATTTACCACCTCTATTCACCAAACGCAATGAGGACTCAGCAATAAGGCAAAACACATGAATTTGCACCTTTGTGGTTCTTGGCAATAGCAAACTTACTCCACGGTTCTAAGAGTTTCAGGAAATGAAATAAGTTTGTTTTCAGTGGATAAAAGGCGAACTTCTCCTGGCTAAGCGAGATGCCGAGTCGTGTGGCGGTCATGGCTACTCGACAGTAGGTCCCGAATGCCGTAAAGTTGGATAGGGGAAGGTTGTTGATGATGACCTCGGGATGAGGGTCGACTTCTGTGATGGACGCTGGGGGTATCTGGGGGAGGAGGGGAGGGGGGTTACCAAGTCGGATGCTATTCGTGGCCTCGGCCTCTCTCACTCGTTTCCTCCTTCTTGCCTTCTTCTTCGGGGGAGATGAATTCTGCATGTAATCAATGAAGGAGGAGGATATAGGCACTCACGTTCATTTCATCCTTGCCCTTGTACACCAGTTTCGTCCCGTGAAGGGAGCCACTGGTGGGATCGGCCATCATTCTCCAGTAGTGGGCGAGGATAGAAACAAGGACACAGTTAGCAGGAGGAGGAAATAAGGGGAGGGATGTCTAGGCGATCATAGACCACTCAGACAACTCCTCCCCTCCATTGTTGTCCGATAGGATGCGAGGCGTGTTTCGCCGCTCAGAGATATGGGAGACGGCTCGTTGAACGACCAGATCTATCTTGGAGGGGCGTTAGAGTGTGCGAGTTTGGTAGGGTGCGGGAAGAGGCGATGGCGTCATCACTCTTTTCTCGTCTGCATTCTTCGAGCAGAAATGTCTGCCCGTGCTAGCATTTATTGCAGAGTATTCGCTGGTAATCTCCGAACGCCGGAGAGAGTTATCGTCCGAGGTGCACCTGTTGTAGCGGTAAATACTGTGGTTAGCGGATGTCCTATTCGGTATCAGCGCTTCCATAAGGAACATAAAGGTCTCCTTTTGCTTGCGCGCTTATTACGGTCCTGGAAATGTTAGACCCAAACTCATCATATTCTCGGAACAATAGGGGGTTGGAATTGTTGCGTACTCAGTCAAAATTGACAACCCTTGTTTCGCCGTGTCTCCACGCAATGATATACCCCTCAAAATTCAGCATGACTTTATAATATATTCCCGCCAATGCTCCGTTCAGTGTCAACGGCGAAAGAAACAACGGAACGCAGGCTTGTGTTCGTTCCCTGCGACCGGCAAGAAGAGACGATGGAGGAAGTGCGTGAAAAAAGAAAAAAAGAAAGGAGAAACGAAGTGTGAACACTCCTCGTCTCGTTGGTTCCTCGAGAATCAGAGGAGGAAGCGAATAGATAGGCTACACCGTGGCTATTTCTGTTATCTCCTACGAGATATCTAATCTCTCCCCCTTCCTGCAGAGCAGGGAAACAGACCAAATTGTTCCCTTGCTTATCCTCCAGCACAAATCTCGGAGCTGGCGGATAAGCTTGTCGAGGGCTCATTCCTAATGAGCAAAAATTGGGGGAGATTCAACTTTTCCCGAATTAGAAATTTTCGCGGCAATTGTAAATTATCCAAATTAGATACGACAACACGATGATGCATGCTTCTTTATCATCAGCTACAACGCATCCAGGCTACAGATCGGGAGCCTGGAGTGCACACATCTGCCGTTGGCCTTGATGAGCCTCATTTCGTCTGCTGACATTCATGTGCCCAGAACAGATGCCTTCCTTGCAAGACCGGAATTAAAAGAGCTGTGAGGAACATGACATTTTAAATCGCTTAGATCGCCAAGTGACTATTACTCACGTCCACAACCATTTTTGGATGCTTATCCTCAGATTCTCTCTCTCGAGACTGCAACGAAATACTCAAGGTAGCTGCACTATTTACGGACCCTTCAGCGTAATTTTCCTTGCACTTGGTAGATCGTGAGAAGAAATTAATCGAGGCAAGTGCAGAGGGAAGTGATCAGAGACATTTTCCACGTTTGCGTAAGTTTTTTCGCTATCACTTGCCTCAATCAAACTTTGGCGTGGGCTTAGTTACTCTAATCAGCATCAGTTCGGTAATAGATCTACAGTGCAACACTCGTCCGTTTCGGTGCAGATCGCAGCAGGCACCGCAGGTACTGACGCATTTGGCGAATTGAGCTGATTGAGCTGCGGCAATTTTTATACACCGTTGTGGTTCTTGCAATACCGTTATACGAGCACAATAATCAAATTGTCTCTATGCTGGAACCCACCGCTGCCAATCACAAGAATCCGGACACGATCATCATCGCCGGACTGCAGGAGCTGCAGGAGGTGATCGACTTGCATGAAGTGATCGACTGCGTCGTCTGTTCCTTGTCTTTCTCCTCAATATGAGCATTTTAATGTCCGTTTAACCAGTGATGGTGCCATAGTAGTAGTAGGCGCTGGCACTGGCGTAGTGTGTGACATAGACGACTTCGAAGGTGAAGTCTGACTGGAGAACTAACAGGCACGACCGCTCACGAGAAGAAACGAGACAGAGGTTTGTTAGGGATAATCTTCTTTTGAACATTTTCCGAAGCGGCAGCTAAATTATTAATTTCTAGCAATTTCGCGTTTTTGTAGCAGACGGTGGTCTGCAATCACATGAAAACCACCAAGTCAATACCGTACGCCCATAATAATTAGCGCTAAAAACCGTATGATACTGTATAATACGGTGTCAAAAACGTATGCGAAACCGTAAGCTAATTTTGAGACAAAGATGGCCCCTACTTGGTAAACACCCACAGGAAACCACCTCGAGAGCGAAATGCCGAGAGGCCTTGGTACGGCAAGGTGAACAATGCTAACCTTAGTTCACCAGCATCCACCCAGCACAGTTCGACCCCCCAGGGGATAATCCCGAACAAATATCGCTAGAGGCAGAAGACACCTCCCCCTACGGCGCTTCACCACAGACCCCGCCCCTTAGAAGATAATTTTAATCCTCTATCAGCCTCTCTCTCCGTGCTGTTCTAGCGGACCCACTACTTTCCATTGCCTCGCTCAAAACTCGACAACTACCTACCAGCCACCAGACAGTCTTCAAGGTACCTTACCATTAAAGAACGGATATGAGCAAAGTTCCATTTCCGTAAAACAGCTGGGGCAAATGTGGCTAAATCGCAGACACCGGCCAAAGGGCAAGTGCATTTGACTTGTGTCTGCGTTTTAGCCACATTTGCCCAATCTGTTTTACGGATACCGAACTTTGGTCCGTTTATTCGAACAAATTTGCAGTTCGATGATTGCTGAGTTCCCGCTACCAGAGGAGGCAGAGCTGCTCCACTCCGTGGCAGATACGACAATCCCACCTCATTTGGGTTGTCCAGTCGTAGGAATTAGAACGCTTCGAGTTCTCTACAATATTTCAGAGCAATTGGCCTCGCCTCCAATCATTTCAGAGCAATTGGTCTCGCCTCCAATCTTCGCCAGATATATGCCGACGAGGCTTCGTCTAAGCACCTTCGTCGTATTGCCTCTTGTCTATTTCACAGGTACAGTAGCCTATTCCTTTGTTAACATCGCCCTTACTCGGTTTCAGAAGACCCCCGTTCCAGATGTTTCTGTTGTAGATACGCCTGGCTGCCTACTCCGGTTTTCTAATGAGCACGTCGCCAACAAGATAGTCCCAAGCACAAATAGAGTCATCTCAATCAAGGCTGCAGTCCTAACTTTATCCTTCATTTCTTGGAAGCGGGGGTCTCAAAATAGCAAAAGTTTGCGGGAAGGCTATATCAAACTTGTTGGATAAGCTTCAGCAATTCGGGAAGGTGTAGGAACAACCTCTATGCTTACCGCAATTATGGAAATCCACATTCGCACTGTCTCTCTTTGCTTTCCATTTTTTCCTACTCGCTATATCCCATGTAACAGAGGCTCTGCTCAAATATCTGAACATTTGAACCGCTCAATCCGTTTTGGATTTTTTTGGCTATTCCACATATTGTGCAGAATTCAAAGGACTACAACATGTCCAAAATTCAAATCAATCAGGCACAACCACAAGGCGCTGAAAACTTTTCCGCAAAAGTATCTGCTGCGACCTTCCGGTCGCAGCAGATGCGAAGCGCTCTGTCTTTAAAATCGTTCTGAAGCCGAACCATTTCATAGAAAGAGTTCATGGGCCATCCTGGTCATTACAAGAGCAAAAGATTTTTTTTTCTGGTGGGGATTGAACCGCTAAGCCTCCGAGCCAAGCGCAGCACACTACCACTGAGCAACGGGTGCGAAACGCCCATGAGCGTTGTGAAAAATCGCGGGTGTAAAAGATGAATCCAGCCATGCATCCGGTCTTGTGTCTCCTCTTCTTCGACCCTTCAGACAGGGTCGTAAAGAAACGTGGGATTGAAAAGTGCACGGAGTGCAAAACAATCGAGCGCGTGAGAAATGGAAGGGCTGTTTTCTTGATCAGCCAACGCGACTTTCGTTGATCGGTGTCTATAAGGGCGAGCAGTGAAAGTTGGGCCGTAAGGAATGCATGACGCACTCGTGGGTATTGTCGGCGGAATTAACCACAAGGAATGTACACTCATCGCGCTACGATTTCTCTCCATAGTTCTCTCGTTTCTCTAACTTGTCTGGCGGTTAGAGAAACGAGAGAACTGTGGAGAGAGATACACACCGTATGGATAATTCCTCCGCCAATATTTACGAACCGCCAAAACTTCAATCCACTTGTCCGAGATCTAATGAATTGCGCTATCGCTCTTTGGCGCAAAATTACGATCTGCTTGAAGTGGTACATCAAACGAGAGCACGTGTTAGATGCAATGCTTTTTCCCGATACAAGCTACAGGCGGAGTTTTCACATTTCCCGGCGTTGCTGAAACAGGAGAGCCCAATTTCTTAGTCTTTGCCGTTTTTCTGGCCGAAATTTTGAATTTTATAAATAAAAATTATGTTTTTCGTAAACCCCACGATGAGAGGAAGGTCATGATGACACGGCTCGTTCGGGAAGTTTGAAAGTCGGAATGTCGGTTTACCCCTCTTTAAGAAGCACTTTCTGTAGGGAGCATGCCCGGACACGATGGTACCAACAAAGGACCTGAGCGTCGTGGTTTGGAGTGTTGGTGTGTCCCTTGGTCCCCAACTACCAATACATACTTGGTTTGGCCCAATGCTGATTGTAGAACTCCCGAGAACATACAGTAAGAGTGAAAAAAGTTTTACCATTGTCTCTTGCAAAAGAACAAGAAACGATGGTAAAAATTCGCTCATAAAGAACTGTACTTCCAAATTGCACGAAATTGTTCTCTGTTTGTTCTCGTCGCACATTGCAGAGAGTGCCACTCTTCCTCATTGATCACTGAAACACCTACTAGCCGAACAAGAGATCAATTTGTTCCTTCAGCATCAAAGCTCGATTTTTTAATTTCACGTTGTCTAGGGTACTAGCTGATAATTGAAACACCGACTAGCCGAACAAGAGGTCAATTTTTTCCTTCCCCATCAAAGCTTGATTTTTAAGTACACGTTGTCTAGGGCAATAGCTGATAATTGAAACACCAACTAGCCGAACAAGAGGTCAATTTTTTCCTTGCCCATTAATGCTCGATTTGAATTGCACGTCGTCTTGGGCACTAGCCTTTTATGAGTCCGTCCGCGTAAGGATCGAGCAGTTTCGCAGATATCGCGCACTGGCTAACTTTTCTTGTCCGCTGGGGCTCATATTCTGGTTAGAGGTACGTCAGGTGTAGGAAAGATGAAAAAAATTTAGAGTGGCCAATTTCGACCACGGGTGT
>JACMIG010001684.1:0-18765 GCA_014805385.1 Levipalatum texanum
GCACCCCCACCTCTCCCCCCCCTCCCACACCTCCCGCTCCCTCCGCCCTCCTCCGGCGGGCGGCCCCCCCCCGGTCAAGGTCCCAGGGGTCCAAAGTGGCCGAACCTGCGAAATTTTGGAGCGTCTTACACAGACTCAGCGACAGAGCTTCGGACAGACGTTGCGATTTGTTAATAATAGGGGAATGAGTCGAGATATTTGCAAGTCCAACCCAAGTTTCAACTAAAAATTGAAACTAATTTCGCAACTAATTTCAAATCAACGATGGACCAGATGCACCTGCCTTTTAGGTGTCGAAGAAGTCGATGTATGCAAATTTTGTTGTGTTTGAAGACGATGCGACCGATGACGACGGCCTTACCCTCGGCATCGATTTTCTCCTGTAAGCCGTTGCAAGACTGACATGGAAACGATTCCTTTTCAGCTCCGTCAGTGGCATTGACTTCAAGAACCAAACGCTCGTGTTCGAAGGAAGCACAGCCCATCTGCACACGCGCAAGGATGTGTTAATCTACAATCATTCCCAATCAAACTATGAAAAAGTCGGCAGCGTCCAGGAACCTAAACCGACTCTTTGAGGCGAAGTGTGCTGTGAGGCGAGTTCCGCGCAGGACCAAATCATTAATTTGAATTACCTCAGATTCGCGCCCTGTTTGGCAGCTTCTTCGGAAAGTCGACGGCAGACGCAGCGGTCAGTTTGCGATCGACCATTTGAGCAAAATGGGAGGATTACGGTAGTTGCTCTTTCAGGACGCTGGCATCGGAGTCCCCGCAGCTCCGCCCGGTACGAACCTCCTCGTTGACAAAATATCCTAGTCGTTCTATCTGTCCACAGAAAGTTCTACGAACATACAATTAGTGCCATATACCATTCGACTGCGTTTTTCAAGCTCTACTATTATCGGCGTTCCAAACCTTTCTAAATTCGCGTTCCGTCCGAACTGTGGTGCATCAGTAGCCTATTTCACGGATGTTACTTTCGAATGCGATTTTCACTACTGTATTGTTAATAATTCGAGAAACTGGCTTCGTAGAAAAATTATCCAGATTTTTCTACGCTGGAATTTGTCAATGCGATTCTGAAATTCACATTCTGAAGAGAAATCCGTGAATTAGGCGAGTGATGCACCACAGTTCGGACGGAACGTGAAAAAATTTGGAACGCCGATAATACCTGAATATTGCCAGATATGCGATTCGGAAGGTCCCCGAAGCCCTCCGTTATCGTATAATAGCTACGATAACTACGCGTAGTAGTCGTTTCATGCATCGACTCCGATTTTTAAAAAAAAGGAGCAGGCGCACGAGTCCGATGAGTAAAACATCTGTGAAAAGTGAAAAGCGTCATAAACTGCCACTTTCATGCCAGACGAAGGCGAGAAAATATACGTTTTACTTGTACCGAATTCCACGTTACCACACCTGTTTTACAGACCGGAATTTTATCCTCCCTCCTTCCCAGGAGTACGCTAGCCTCCAACCATTTGATCTACCGTAAACCCCCATCAGAGGATGAAAAACTCCACCCGGTGGCGGATGTGGAAAGGGAGAAACGGGAAAAACAGGCAGCGGCCGAGCAGCGGGTGAGCAATCTCATTCAACATTACTCATAAAATTAATTATTTTTTAATTAAATAATTAATAAGCCCGCGTGTCATTTTCATGGACTATCGAAAAGAATATATATTATAGTACACAAAGTTTAAAGTGGAACAAATTTGAAAAATTTGAAAGATTTCAAATTTTTCAAATTTTTAGCGTAACTCGCTAAAAAGTGGACCTAGGAAGAATCCAAAGATACCGTTCGACTCGCCGTGAAATTCTGCGTCGGATATGATGCTTACGGGACTCCGAACTAAAAGGGCTGGAAACTTGGCACATTGCCAAAAATTCTTGGCAAAGTGCCAAAAACTAAAAATTGCTGGAAATCCGTTTTCTTTGTAACTAGACCACTTTTTAAGACTTCTCTGGTGTGCACACAAGTTGATTTCAAGCCGATAACAATATTTCAAGTTGGGATCAACTTGGAAAAGAGTTGATGAGGTTTTATCAGGATTTCAACTTGATTTCATTTCAAATTTCAGCTTGATTCCAAGCCAATTTTTCAAGTTGATTTCAAGCCGTATTTTGGTTGATATCAAGTTGATTTTTAGCGAATCATCGAAAATCCACTTGAAATCAAGCGAATCATCGAAAATCAACTTGGAATCAAATTGGTTTTTAATTGACGGTTGCTTGAAATCAACTTGTGCGCGCACACCAGAGTTTGTAAGAACCTCTACGACTTTTAAAACGATTTTTAGTTTTTGGCACTTTGCCAAGAATTTTTGGCAATGTGCCAAGTTTCCGGCCCTTTAAGTTCGGAGTCCCGTAAGCATCACATCCGACGCAGAATTTCGCGGCGAGTCGGACGGTATCTTTGGATTACCCCTAGGTCCACTTTTTAGCGAGTTACGCTACAAATTTGAAAATTTTGAAATCTTTCAAATTTTTCAAATTTGTTCCACTTTAAACTATGCGTACGATACATAACCCTGTTCGAGGGGTACTGTAACCCGGTCGGAGGATACAGGTGGGGGTAACCCTCTTTATCCCCATTTCGTACCTTCGGCTGTCCCTCGATCGAAGACGTCGAGATCTATGACGTAATCTTCGCATTCCTCCTTCTTTGGCTGCAAGGTCAGAATGTTCGGAAAAAAATCAATAAAACTATATACTGTTCGCCAAGAAATTGAAATTCAAATTTGCTTGCAACAGTCCGAGTAATGTCCCAACAAAAACAATTACGAAAGCCCGCGTGTTTGGCGTTGTATGGAATTCATAATTACTGAGTTCGCAATCGTCAAATAATAGAAGGTCACACCATGGTGAATGAATATTTATGAAAATCCCCTCACCTGTCTAAAGATATTGCGATGGGGCTCGTTGATCTGCTGTTGTTCGGGCAGCGGAGCGGAGCATCTAAATTTTTAATCAAATCATGCAAATCAATCAATATGTTCAAGTTCGTCCCAATCAATTAATTGCCGAGACCAGGTGAACATCTGTATCAGGTAGATTACCGCATCACGCAAAATACATATACATTCAATTCGGATGAATTGTAATATTATGTTGGTTACTACCAGGTTGGTAAAGTCATAGATTAGTGATCGGGAAAGTTGTTGATTTTTTTCGAACACTAGTTATTACGATACACTCACCTCAACAACGCGCGACTCTTGCCGTTCTCCACACCCGGAACCAGGTTGCGGATCGAGTCACCGAGTTGGGCGTGGCCTGGAAATCAATAATCATCTCGTTAAATCGATAATGTCCAATCGATAGCTACAGTAACCCTCTCTCAGCTTACATTGGCTGGTGGAGGGTTGGCTCTGGTCCTGGGAGTCCTTCTCGATGGTGGGGATGGAGGCAATCGGAGGAGGAGGCGGAGGTGCGAATGAAGAACCGGGAGAGAAGGATGAAGACGAGGAGGAGGCGCGGGCCAGGCTGAAAAAAAAGAGAATTTATCGTTTCGTTGACTGCCCTCCAAATCGATATGGCAAATGCAGTAAAGATGATCGACTTGTCTTAGCGAGGTTTGGTCAAAGATTCTGAACACCAGGCGAACTCGTGCCACATAGCCAATTATTCGACTGTTCATGACTCTAGGTAATGATTCGATCCAGAGAGCTTGATCGAAATATAAATTGAATATATTTAATTATTTAAATGTGAAAAAGTCGCTCACTGCCTCAGTATATCAAGCCGAGCATGCGGCGCAATGCGGAGCATTCCAACGGGGCCGGGCAGCAGGGAGGAGACCTGGAAAATATATAAATTACTTATCTCCGAGACCAGGCAATATCGCGCCGCTGTAAATCATTAATTAGTAAATGAGAGTAAATGACGTCAATGACACTGCTTCAACTATCTCACCTTCCATCTATCCGAGTACGCATCGGGCTCGATGAACTTGAGACGGGCAGCGCCGAAGGGAGAGTAGCGCGGTTGGCTTCGCTCTGGAACGTGGTTACGGTAACCAGTCCGCGATTGACCGTAAACCCCATCCGGAACTACCGTAATCGCACAGGTATCTAGGGTGACCCAGCCCTTCACTGAGAATTGGAACTACTGAAACTACTTTGCGATCTCCCTCCTTCGGAAATTACCGTAACCCTCTTACCGTATTTCTCGCCCAGTTCCGAAAGCTGCGGTCCCACGCATGGGGCGAGATCCTGCTTGGGGACTGGCTCGAGGTTTCGCCTCGGTATCCGATCCAGCTTGGCCAGCTCGGCCTTGAGGCGATCGTGGTTGGACTACAAATACAAATCTAGTTCAGTTTGCGATAGACAGATCACGGAGATTACGGTAGGGGATAAAATTAAACTGCCAGCTTACCTCGTATTCGTTGCCTCCTGGTGTGCCCGTCTTCTTTTGGATGATCCTCTTCTTCTTCGGCTTGGGCTCTTCGGCTGAAATTGCAAACCATGTGAGTTGAAGTTTGATTCATCTTTTAAAATAAGAAGAGATTTAAGTCGCACGATGCGACGAAACCCTGTGTGTGGTATAAAACTAACACAATCACAATGCCAAGGCACCTGTTCCTATTATATAATAATCATCTTCCGATAGCATTGCTAAACAGAATAACTCCTCCCAGGTACCTGCAGAGAAGGCAGCCCCGTAGGCCCCGGGCGCTCCAGCGGCAACTCCGTTGGTCGACGCTTCGAGGAGGCGCTTGAGCGACGTTCCTCCATTCATCGGAGAAGGCGAAGGCATCGGAGGGCCGTCGAAGGAGAAGGCGACCTGGAGAGAGGAGGATATTGGGGGGAGGGGAGGGGAGAGGAGACTGCAGAAAATCACGACCACTCCCGGTGATTCAATGTTCCATGGTTAGGACTAATTCACCAGGCATTACCACGCAATAATAAATCGCCATTTTGCGGCCAATAAGGATTCTCTAGGATGTACACCTTAATCACAATTGCCAAGCAGGCGATTGCGCGCATCGCTACCTTGATAAATTTCAATTGTAAATGTCACAATGATACGGATTCGAGAATCGATTTGAAAAAAAAATCAACGAACCCTCTCAACGAGTGTATCGAGGAGCTCGTAGATGTCGCGCTCGTCCGGAGTCTTCACGTCGGCATAGCGAACGTTGCCGAGCATCAGAGACGGCGGCCTGGAAGGATACCGTAACCCTTCCCGCTTACAGTACTCCTTCCTGGGAAGCCATAGATCTTTGCCATTCGTATTACCTTAACCCTCCTAGAAACACAAGATATCGAAGCCCTTCTACCGTAATCCTCCCAATCCACAGTATCCCCCTTCCTCCGTACCTGACTCCGAAGGGTCCGAGTCCCCGACCGACGCCCGGCCGTGGATGAATGCCGCCGAGAGCGTAGGCACGCTGAAAGTAAGAAATACACAACTGGAGAGATTGGCGTCGCAGGCATAATTTAAAACGACAGAAATCGGTAGCAGTATTGATTTGTTCTTGACGATTTCAAATAAATAAACTCCAATACGATAATCACCGAATCCAGGTGAATTCATGTTCGTCGTGCTGTTAATTCCCCGAGATATCTATATCCAACAATAATTCTTCCATTCCTCTGATCAATCGATAATCCTCTCCATTAATCGATATTCTTCCTCCTCACCTCCTGCTGTCCCATCATCTGGGAGAAGCTCATCTGCTGCGGAACCGTCAGCTGCTGGTAAGGGCCGCTCGGACCGCCTGCAAATCGGGTAAATATTATTTTCAGCCATTATTGCACAAAGACGTATCGTCATTACAATCTTCCGGTAATTAAAATCATAATCTCCAATGGGCGTTCCGCCGGGTTTTGGAAGGTGGTAATGGCGGGGGGAAGGGGGGAGAGGGGGGGATTGGAAGAGTTCGGCTACTCACCCATTCCGCGTCCCATTCCCGACAGCTGCGAGCCGAGGCCGCTCTGGAAATTTTATATTTTTTTATATGTTCTATGTCCGTTTTCCATCATTTACAGACTTAACATTATCTATTTTACATGTTCACGCGACACGGATCCCCCTGGTTTCATGCCAACATGAACTTGTTTTTTTTATCTTTTAGATCATAATAAACCCAGCTAATTGTAAACCCAGTAAATAAAGAAAAATATAAACCTGCGATGTCGCAGCGGGATCGACGTGATTCTTGTATTGCATCTCAAACGTCGTCACACTCGATAGGGCGGCCTGAAGTGATAAAAGTTGATCTTTGATCTCCTGATTTATTCCTTACCTTGTTATTCTTCTTGAAGCCCTCCAGATTCTTGGCCTTGATTGCAATATCATCCGTGAGGGTCTATAAATCGATAATTTAGAATTATGCTACCGTACCCCCTGCCTCATACCTGAATTTGGGCCTCAATGACGCGGACTTGTTCCTGTTCCGCTTCACTGAGGGGCGGACCGACCTGCGTACCGTCTGGCTGAGCCTCGAGCTGGAAAGAGAAACAGGTTAATCGATAATGGGTTCAAACCCGGCGCGATTGTGCCGCAATTATAATTCAATAAATAACCCTTTGGATGCCTCGCTTCTTCGTGTTCTGGTTCTTCTTCTGCTTCCGTAACCGATTCACTTCGAGCTCGCCGTTCTGGAAAGTGGCTCGAATTTATGCGATGTTCAAAACCAGGCGTTTTCCAGTTTCGGAATGAAATGAAATTGCATAAGTTGGATGAGACTCAATAATATTTATATTATTATAATACGCCGATAAATTCTTCAACTCGCAGCAACTCGAATAGCAATCACGAAACCTGGCGGATTGCCGTTTCGATGAATATATCTGAGCTTGTTTAAAAACACCCTACCTTCTGCTCCTTGGCAGCCTTCTCGACGGCTTCCTTGAGGGCAGCGTATTGTGCCTGGAAGTATCCTTATTTTCCCAGGTAAAAATTTCAGTTTCCGATAAATCAAGTAATCGATAAAAGCGAAATTTCACTACAAATCGATACCTGCAGTTCGGGGGCGAGGTGGTCGACTGTGAAGGGAGCGGGAGGGGGTGGAGGGCCGCCGCTCGAGGGACCCGGAGGACCGCCGGGCATGCCCTGCAAATAAGTTCGTTTAATTTGTGTGTGAAAATTTGTATCTAGGAGAATTGGTGCGCCAAATCCCAAATAAATAGCGTAGCGGACTATATCTACGATAGTTATATTTCCTCTCGATCGCACATAACGGTACAACGGTTGGCAAATAACGCCCCCACGATAGTATCCCCGTGAATTGGTGTGACAGCGCTTCTGTAAAAGATTTCGGGCACCCGAAAGAGTAATGGTACTCTTTTGAACTCCACTAACCAACACATATAGCAGGAAACCAACGAGTGTTCATGAATTGTGTTACAAGCAACTCCAGAACTAATTGGAAGAGGAGATATGCCCATTTTTTTGACCTGGTGAATTAGTGCAGCTGCTTATGTTTAACATCTCACCACAACCAAGAAAAACGATAATATCCAGTTGCTTTCCAGAAATATCTAGCTTCATCCGCCGCAAGAGAGGAAAAGAAAGAAAGTCAATAACCCTTTTATTTATTTCCAGGTCTTGAGAAGTCCTCTCCCTCTCCCACCCCTTCACCTGCATGGGCGTATGCGGGACCTTGAATCCAGGCGCGTGCGGATCGCCGTGCTGTAATGGAAAAAAACTCGCTATCAAGCTACCAGAAATATAATCATAATTTATGCGAACAAAGCTAATCAATAAATTTGCTTCCATACAGCCAGAAAGAAATCATGTAGGGACCGCCAAAAACCAGGCGCATTCCAGTCTATCTCAAGCGCAAAAGAACGGATATATTATCGCGCGCTAATTTCTTAACCTCCTTTGACGTTAAATAACTCACATATCCAGGGTGCATGGCCATGGGATGGAGGTGAGGATGGACGCCCCCGGGTCCTCCTCCAGGCCCTCCTCCGGGTGGCGGTGGCGGCATCCCAGGGACTCCATCCATTGACATCGAGCCGCCGACCAGTCGCATCGCCAGACCGCCGTCGGGCTGAACACAGAGAATGAAACAAGTCTCGAGGAGATAAACGCAGAAATGAGCAACGAAAGTCAATCATGAAAATTTTTGTATAATCACCTTGACTGGTGCTGCCGTGGTACGCGGACCGCGAGGACGGGGAACCTAGAATAATTTTCCATTTTAAGACTCGAAAATAAGTTCTATTCGAGCCATGTCACTATTGTATTGTTATGACAAAACAAGTTCGGAGTATTGCTGTCGACACCACTTTCCTAATTCTAATTCGAGTTTGCAACAGCGAATACCCTGGTATCCTCCGCCTCCTACGTACCTTTTCCCGCTGGGCGCGATTGTGCCGAGCCTGCGTTACGTACTTCTGGCGCTCTACCGACTCCAGGTTGCGCCTGTAAAGAGTGGTTACGGTAGGCGTCAAGTCTACCGTATCATGGTTACAATAACAGGGTTACGGTATTTTGCAGGAGGACCAAGTGATCTACCGTACCACGTCTTGTGTATCTGCTTCACTCGCTCCTCCCAAACGGGAAACTTCTCTTTGAGGTCCGGCTGGTTGATGTTGACGTAGAGAACGGCGGCCTGTAATCGAAAAATAGTTTTAAAAAAGATAATGTGGTTATTTTTCTAGAGACGTCGACTAAATCCCGTAAAGTCACAGATGCGGAAAAAAATTCGATTCTACCATGTTGCTTTCTCCGTCTTTAAACACTCGACGGGAAAGTATTATACGTGATTGCGCGTTTCAGTACGCTGTTAAAACAACTAGTAATTCGGAGATGCGATGCTTCTCGTATCTTGACAAATAATCCATATCCCAACCAATTCCACCACATCATCTCCCCTCTCTTCTCCTGCCCCCCTCCCCCCTCTCCCCTGTACCTTGGTAGCCTTATCCCCGAGTGGCTCGTCCTCCTCCCACCGCAGCTCTGCCATTTGGGCTGCATTCATCTTGTCCGCCTTCTCGCTCGACGGTCCGTCCATCGAGCTGTTGGCCCTGAAGGGAAAGAGGTGATTGAGTGAGGGAGGAAGGAAACATGATGATCTGTGTTTCAGCCTTTATGTAAATGCATTTACATTTCCAGACCTACAATCGTGCGGAGTATATCTCTTTCATAAAAATACTATTCCATTCACGTTTTGAAGGCCTGCGAGATTTTCGTGTTTCAAAGAAATCTTATAAATGTGTCTCGCACGCTTTGAATTATTTCAAACAGTATCCAAATAAACTATACCAACTTTGCTTAGAAGACCCAAATTACTGACCGACTAATCTGCCCTGGTGGTGGATGGACGTGTCCGGGTTCCTGCTTGATCTGCATCAGTCCCGGCTCGATCTTGACGTTGAGATGTCCTCCTCCTCCCACTCCAGCTCCTGCCTGCATCGCTGCGTGAAGCTGGAAACCCGCGTTATCAATGTCGCAACCAGTTATTATAGATTGAATTATCGACAGCAGAGTCGATAATCGTCTTTCGGAAAATTCATGATAAAAATGTGTTGTTGTAAACCAGATATTTATGCTTTGATTTCTAACCAGACAATAATACAACCCGCAGGATTAATACCGCAGCAGCCGCTCAAATAACAGGTCACTTCGGGGTCAGTAATTCTTGGTTGTCGTTGTACCCTAACGTTTATAGACTGCCGTATCCCTCCACCAATCATGTTTACCTGCATGGGATTAGGCTTGACGTCCATCACGGAGTTGGGCCCCTCTCCGGGGTACATTCCTGGCTGAGTCTGAGTCATCGGATGGCCACCAAGCGGCATCGACTGTGTCGGAGTCGCCTGGCCGGGGAACGGGCCTGGAAAAAAGCGGGAATAAAATGTAATTCAAAATGACGGAGGGGAAGAATATTCGGACCTCTATGCCAAGAAATACTAGGTGAATCACCGTCGCAATTGGTGGCTAATTACAATCGTCCAATTCATTACTCAATACTGGTCCACTACCCATGTCCTCAACTATATGAAATCAATAAATCGATTTTTATCTCGGCACTCACTCTGATTGGGTCCATTGGAGTAGTTGGGCGTTCCCATGGTGGTCGATCCCGATCGCGTATCCGCCCCGCCTCCGCCTACATCGCCACCGCCATCTTTATCGATCATGTCGAAGGCATCTGAGGAAATAACAGGGTTACAAAAAGGCTTACAGTATCCCAGGGGTGGGGGGTCTCTCTCTCCCGAGCTCACCGGTGAAATCGTCATCGTCAACGTCCCCGAGGAGATCATCAAAGTTGTCAAAGTTGAAATCATCAATGTCATTGAAGCACTCGTTGAGGTTAACGTTTTCCTGCAAAGAATTCAGATTTTATAGAATTTCGATTTTTTTAGATTGTGAGATGCCAGGCAAATATTTCAACTCACCAATACTCCCTCCTCATTGAAGTGATTCCGCAGAGACTCGCTGGCTTCGTGGCTGAGCTCGTCGCCTCTATGAGCATCACGCGCACCGCGGCCCTGGAAAAGTAGTTTTTTTTAATTTGTAGAAAATCAGGCTGTAATCGAGCGTTCGAATTCCCAGAATAATGAGAACGTGCGTCGTGTATCCAGCTGGTTCCATTCCAGCTTATCGTATAAACTTGCAATCACATAGTTTTATCTTCTCCCAGGATGAGAGTGGGAGGAGATTCAGGTACGCCCTTTCATCTACCATACCGGTGATTAGTTCCAGGTACCCTCTGCCGTACCCCTCCTCCCTACCGTACCTGTGCGTATTCTCCGTGCAGGACTGGATCGGTGATGTCTGCATCCGCGAGTGCCTTGCAATCGACGGCACGCATACCTTCAAAGAGGGAAATACCGATAATTCTCATTTCTAACAATTAAACACTTCAGAGCCGATGATTAGTGAGCTCAGCAATAATGTGTCGATACAGTAATCCTCACCGAAGAATCCCTCCTGGATCACGGCGGGGTACGCGTCCTCCAGTATGCTCTTGCGCGACTTCCGCGGCTTTTTCGGCTGGAATGGATCGGATTGATTCATTGATTTATGTGGAATCGACATTACAGATTAGTAATAAGTTTAAATCGTTGCTGTTGATATATTTTATTGAAAAAAGAATTTTAGATAGCGAAATAATACATTGTATAAGGCTCTACAATTGGATCACTACAACACGGTGAATAACCGCGCCTCCCATCTTATTTCTAATTCCCTGATGATGGGACACCAATAATGACTGAAAGAGAATGCTTTCCTCATACCTTCGGATTGCCGTCCTTGTCCAGCTCCACGGCGGACTCCTCCAGTTCGGCCAGGAGGCGATGACGAGGAATCTGAAGCAATCGATATCCACCATGACCTGTGGGATGCTCAAAGCTACGGTACCCAATCTGACGCTCAAAACTACCGCACCTTGACGGAGAAGCCGCCGACGCCGAGCTTGGTCATGCGTCCGCGGTTGGCAACACTCCCGCCCCGTCCACCGCCGCGACCTCCTCGCGAGCCTGGAACAGCATTTTGTTTTGTTGTTGTCAAGTTTTAATTCTTCCCACAAAACGACTTACTATCAAGTCGTCAAATCTAAGATTCCTATTAGCGCATTCCAGTCGCATCAAATCACATGGTTCTGCGGCCGGTGTTATTGAATTCCGAGAAAAGCGTAATCACAGACTGACACGGTACAGTATCGTATCCATTGGAGAGTCAATAACTAGTGTGCGATTCTAGTAGCAGATTGGTTCGCTACAGTATCCGGCTCTAATCGCAGACTGATATGATACAGTACCTGGTCCGGCGGGTGGCATGCCTGACAGAGGACCCAACGAATCGTCACCGCAGTCCATCGCATCGTCATCCACGGAGCCATCTGAACATTTTTCAAAGTTATTTTTTCGCAAACCAGGATGGTTCCCGTTTCATCCTGTGGTCATAAAAAAGCAGGGATGCTGACCGAGAGATACAGGTTCTGTTAGTTTCTGCGTCTCTCGTTTAGCCTTATCTCTCACTTCGCGACTTTTTATTTTTAAATGACAGTAGGTTATATGTTAGGAGTTTAAGCAATGAGAGGGCCGAGGAACAGGCGAATTGGCGTAGCACCTAATTCCTAATTGAATTCCAACGTAAGCGGAAACAATGTAAGTTCCGCATACGTTTTTTTAAATAAAAAAACTGACAGTGACTATTGAATGGTAACTCACAGTGACTATCGATGCTGGAGCTCCTGTAGTCACTGAGGAATCCGGCGCCGAGCTCCCGCTTAATGTCCTCCATTCCGCCTCCAGTCCCATTGGTAAAGGACTGCGCCCGAAAGAGTGTCGGCATCATCTTCGATTGCAGGACCTGTAAATAGAGCAGATACGAGGTGTTTAAACACTTACTGTGCTTAGCGAATGGTGATTTCTATATCTGCGCAACCGAAAGGATTCAAGAGCTGCCCTTTGGCACATCCATTCAATATGGTCCCAAGACAAATCCCAGAAAACGGCAACTTTCAAGAGCTTGTGGTTCTGGAGATAATCGAAGCGGAATTTGTTGCGAGCGGACTCAAAATATACACCTCTCTGGTTCTTGGCAATAGGATAGTAAACGTCGCCTTGGAGGTAAGGTACACTCGCAGAATAGTAAACGTCGACTACGCTCAACGCACCTCGTCTGCACACGTGTTCAGGGCAACGTTGTCGCACACAATCTGATTGGAGTCGCCTGCAAGGGAATCTTGATTTTATATCTCGGTGATTTGCGCCACTACTCATTCACAATAAACATTTACCGCAAGGAAACTACAATGGTCCAGTGGCACTTCTTTCCAAAAAAACTAATCATAAAAATCATGTGCATTCCCAACCCGGTGATTTGCGACACTACTCAATAGTAATATACATTTACCACAAGGAAACTACAATGGGCCAATCGAAATGATTTCCAAAAAAACTAATTACAAAAATCTAGCGCATTGCAAACCCGGTGATTTGCGCCACTACCGGCCAAATAATAGAGAATTCAGACCAGGGGTCGGCAATGTCATTATGTGAGACGTCTGCACAAAATCAAAAACCTTACGAATTGTAGAAAACCCGGTGATTGTATGTTTCACTACCGACTATTAATCGAATCGAGAACTCACTGGTTCCAAACGGCCCTCCCGTACGTGCTCCTTGGGGTCGACAGGCGCGGCATCGCATCTTGTTGAGGGCCGCCGCTTCCAGGGCCTCCTCGCTGTGCAGCTCCTCGCAAGCACCGTGGTACCATCTGTATTTATAAGATTAGATTTATTTTAGTAGAAAACAATTCTGCGCCTTTATCACTTTATAAGGAAAGCGTGCATAAACGAAGGATTAGCTAAACATTGTGTGACCAATTTCGACGAACCAGGTGAATTGCACCGCTAAATAATGAGAATAAAGAATTCAATTCAGAAGTCTCACCTCTGACACGCCGAGCACCGGATGATAGCCTCGCCGAGGTCGTACAGCTTCGAGCACTTGGGACATTTGCGAAGGGAGAGGCACGGTGGGCAGAGTCCCTGCAGAATGAACACTATAGTCTTGGCACAGTGCCAACTTATTTTTTGACATTGTGCCAATGAAATTATTTTACCTCCTTGCTGAGGTCATTGGTCGTCACGCGCTGGTGGCATCGCCGGCACTTGGAGCAGCTGAAATGCGTGATGAAAAAATTTGGTGTGTTTTGGCACAGAGCCAATAGATGCGACCATGTCTTGGCACGGTGCCAAGGAGTACCGTAATCCTTCCCCGACTCACTCCTTGCATCTCCAGTTGGGACCGGGCGACGTGCCCGCGGGGAGGGGCGGATCCAGGCATCCGAGGTGGTACGAAACGTCGCAGTCCACGCACATCACCATCCGCTCTTCGGACTGAATAAACGAGAGTTTGATCTTTGATTTTTGATTGTATATTGTAAACCATCGAGTTGCGTGTGAAATAATTCAATTAATTCAAAGTCTGAAACGCGCAAACCACGGGTTTCTCAGCGCGTCCAGATAATTCATCAATACAAATTGAAATTATTGCTCACATTGCAGCTTCCGCACCCCTCGCACACCGTGCAGTCCAGGCAGCGCCAACCGTGTTCGACGATCGTCGAATTCATCTAAAAATTGCCCCCATATACCTGGTTCGCTCAAAGCTACCATATGCCTCCCCGGTCCGATCGCAAACTGATTCCAGTACCTTATCGTGGAGTCCCGTGCAATATGTGTGGTATGTGTGAGCGCACGACGCACACGCCACCATACTCGATTCCGAGCCTGCAAATCATTAATCGATAATTACAGTAATCCTAATAAAATCGATATACGGTTGATTTTGTAAACTAACTATACCTCGCCCGATACTCCCGCACCACAGACACAGCGGCTGGTTGATGACAAAGTTGTCATCTGAAAAGAATGGTAAATTAGGCGGGAATTAAAGGGGGGTCTCTCGAATCCAGGCATTACTGTATTTAGCGATCCGATATATTATTTCCGTGATTTACCACACCTTCTCCAACGATGACAATGGTCCTCCGATACACTTCGCCGCCCGCCGATCGACTGGCCGAGTCGCTACCTCTGAAAAGGACCCATGTCCGTGAAATCCACCTTTCCGTAAAATAGTTATTTAGCGGTCCCGTAGAGTAAGATAGACTACGGTACCTGGATGCATCTTCGCTGTCGCGTGCCGCCGTCCACGACGTGATGGATGACATCGACCCCGTGTGCGACGCCAGCCCCAAGGGCGTCGGCAGGGTGCCGGACCTGGAAAAGAGAGGGGGGATTAACTTATTATAGTTAGAATGCATTAGGATGCCGGATCAGTTGATCTAGTCTAAACATAATTAAATACGTAGAGAATGTATCATAGATCCACCTGGTCATCACTAAACCTTAAAATTTTTAATATCAGGAGAAGATTGCATTGAACTATTTACAAAGAACCGTAGTGGTCGAGTATAACAACTGCATTAATACACACGTCATCTCCACGATCCGCCTGTTTTGGTACAGATCAAGCCGCATGCACAAGGTGGAAGATTTTTTGTATCTAATTGTAGAAATTAAGGACTACATATTAAAGTTACTGCAACAACAGCAATTAATTCGCATCACATTACCCGGATACCCCTGGTTTGCCACGGATTGAACATGGAAAGCATCTGAACAACGATCTTGCATGTTGAATGAGGAACCATGATGATATTACCTTTGACTAGACCATGATCCCTAATTACACGCCGTGCTACCCGGATCCGTCTGGATTGTTTCCAAATGTTGCCCGATAGAACTAAATATTTGGCAAACTGATCCGCGGATCCTCCTGGTTCTAATTCTAGGACGCGCAAAAACCGCTAATCGTAAGCGGCCTCATCGATCGCCGAACAACACGGAAGGAAGGCGAAAAGAATTGCGAGCGAGACAGAGAGTGAGAGAGAGTAAGCAGTCGAAAAACAACAGAATAACAATAGTGGCGGCGCGCGCTTTCCTGTAATCGACGCGAGTCCCTCTCTGTTCCATTCAATTCTCTGCCGCTTCCCAGCTATTATTACTGCCGTGCTACGTGCAATTTCTGTGCTCCCAGAAAAAAAAAGCGCGCGAAATTCAAATCACCAATAAAAAATGCAAGCTCTTACCATGGCGGATGTGTAATGGGATTGAGGCAGATCGGAGGGCGATAGTAGTAGTGAAAGCTCATCTAATTGTGTAAATAGCAGTTTTGTATCTATTCTATTTTACGGATGCCGATTAAAAGTTTTATCTATTCTATTTTACGGATGCCGAGTAAAAGTGTAGACGCAAAACCCTATCTACACAACAAGATCAATAGAGCTGCTTACATAGCATAGCAGCCTCTCCCCGACTATCGAATGGCAGTGGTATCGAGAAATAGATAAGAACACATCGCATTCTCCCTTCTCTGCAACTTTTTGGGGCGAGCGTCTCATCGAGCGAGAGAGTACGGGAAGGGAGGAGAGTGCAGACGTCGAAACTTGGCACGAAGCCAAAAAGCAGTGTTCGATAGTCCACAAGGAACAAAAGAGAGAATCTCTCGATAAGGGCGATAGCGTGGGGCTATTACGGACAATGACCAGAGACCAAGGCTGTATACTTTTGGATGACTAATGATTGCCCGAAAAATATATATACTCCCCAATTGGATCTCAGCAACTTGACTACAGGGGACCAGTATTATCACGAACCGCGCATCAATCAATGTTGCGCGGGTGAAGAGACCCAAGAGGTGGAAAGCAGGTGAATCGCAGTTGCGGCCATGCATTAAATTACTAACGAGAAATAAAGGACAATCAACGGTGCTGATAATGCCATAAATAAACAAATTGATATTCACCAGAAAAAGATATTTGCGCGAAACTACCCGACGCATTGCCGCAGCGGCTCGCAGGTAAATACACAATAGGGGATTGGCAATCCAGTGCCTGTAGCTCATCCAATTCAGAAATATACCCAAAAGCGCTCTACAGTGCCTACTAGTATGCTACTCTCACGGGAAGGCTCCATGTCACATCGCGCGGGAGAAATGATCATTGAGGGCAGAGGATGGTGAATTGCAGTTGCAGCCTGACAGTAAATTAGCCTCCAAGTATGAATACACTAATACGAGCGTAATATCAACTTCACAAGTCAACAGACTGATGTTTTCAGAAGAGAATCAAGAGCCAAGCTACCCGGCGCACTGCCGTAGTGGTTCGCAGACAAATATGCAATGGGAAATTAGCAATTCAGTGTCACTACATCTTTCTTTTCAGAAAAAAATCCAAACGCACTCCTAGAGTAGACACAAATATACTACAATCACGGGAGGGGTCCGCGGTCAGTGTGACCCAGCGAGTATAAGCTGGTGAATTGCGGTCGCAGCCAGAAATTAAAAGAGTCGCAAATTAGTATGATGCTAATACATCCTGACAATGAGTGAATACGGCCTTCACAAATCAACAAACTGACAATGTCCAGAATAAACCGCTGGTGCGAAACTACCCGGTGCATTGACGTACAGTATCGTGCAAAAGTATTCGTCCACTTGTTTGTCTCTTCGTATCTCGGTGTAGAATGGTGCAATTTCGGAGCGAAAAAAAGCGTTTTGTAGCTGAAGTGAATCTTTTGACGATCCTGAAATTCGTTTTTGCAATTGTTGCATTTTGGGGGGTCAGATTTGCATCGCGCAAAGACGTGATTTTTCCCATTTTACAATTTCACCGTGTCATCACATAGGTTGAGATATCAGTGCGCAAAAATATGGTAAATTAAGTTCGTATATAGGCACATCTCCGAATATTTTTTCCGATTTTTAAAAAAATCTCTGTGAGCAGGAAAATTCCCGAAAGAGTGGGTCTATATATCGATTTATTATCAACACCAGCACACGTTTAGACGTAGGAACCGTTTCAAAGTGGTTTTATACGTTTTAAAGCACGGAGAAAAAGATGTGATATGTCTTGGGGGTGTACCTTGAAATATGCAAATACTCGATATCTTCCGTAACCCCGATTTTGCACCCCTGAAGCTCCTAGGGATTTCGAGGACGAAATTTCTAACCAAAAAATTCGGATTCAGGGACCTCGACTTAGTCTATATACAAGTTTTCAGAATTTCTCAACAACTCTCCTTTGCGTAGGAAGTTGATTTCTGGCACTGAATTCATCAAAAAAAGGTGCGAAAAAGCATTTTTGCACCTTTTCAATGAATTGTTGCACTAGTTTGCGTCGGATATCAACGTCCTACGCAAAGGAGAGTTGCTGAGAAATTCTGAAAACTTGTATATAGACTAAGTCGAGGTCCCTGAATCCGAATTTTTTGGTTAGAAATTTCGACCTCTAAATCCCTAGGAGCTTCAGGGGCGCAAAATCGGGGTTACGGTAGATATCGATTATTTGCATATTTCAAGGTACACCCCCAAGACATATCACATCTTTATCTCCGTGCTTTAAAACGTATAAAACCACTTTGAAACGGTTCCTACGTCTAAACGTGTGCTGGTGTTGATAATAAATCGATATATAGACCCAATCTTTCGGGAATTTTCCTGCTCACAGAGATTTTTTTAAAAATCGGAAAAAATAGTCGGAGATGTGCCTATATACGAACTTAATTTACCATATTTTTGCGCACTGATATCTCAACCTATGTGATGACACGATGAAATTGTAAAATGGGAAAAATCACGTGTTTGCGCGATGCAAATCTGACCCCCAAAAATGCAGCAATTGCAAAAACGAATTTCAGGATCGTCAAAAGATTGACTTCAGCTACAAAATGCTTTTTTTCGCTCCGAAATTGCACCATTCTACACCGAGATACGAAGAGACAAACAAGTGGACGAGTACTTTTGCACGATACTGTAACAGCGCACAGGTAAATATAAAATGGAAATTAGCGACTCAATTCGATCAGCGCGCTCACTAACAAAATAATATCCGAAACAGGCCTCTTCAGAACGCATTAAAGAAGGACTCCGGGCACTTTACGATTTTTCGTTTTCATTTGCATCTAAAAGTGCTCGAAAAATGCTGTCGAATGATATAAAAATCAACCACCATACATGATTCGTTGATTTTTAAAGAGCGAAATTGCTTAATTCGTTTTTGGCACTGTGCCAAAATTGTTATTCGCGTAATTTGAACGTTTTATTACATTTCTGCAGTTTCGGGCTATGCTTTCGAGTTTTTAAAAAATAATCTAATAAAAAAATCACAAACAATGTCGCTAATCATCGCGAAAAACGCGATTTATCACATTTGGCACCATGCCAGATTTCATTTTATTATGTCCCGCAACGATCGGGATTGAATTTGATTGAACTTGGCATG
>JACMIG010001685.1:0-18759 GCA_014805385.1 Levipalatum texanum
TATAATGCGTTATTATTTCTTGCCGCATCATTTCCAGCCGATTGGTACCAAATACGGCTATATTTGAGTGAAGTAACACAAAATGAGCATTTTCCCGCAATTTTAGCGATAAAAACACGTTTTGACACGGTAAAAAAAAATTGTCTGCAAGCGTGGTGGCGATCGATAAACGCACGAGACCGAGACAGAGGCGAGGCGACGGAGACGAATGAAAGCGAGACTCGACTCTCTCTCTCGACTGTCTAAAAATGTTACATTTCGCGTTACCGATGACGTCACAGCGACGAAACCACTAACGAATGTAGAGTCAGGTAACTCATTTTGTTGCTGTACATTTGGCTGTCTCGATTTCGGAAAAAAATGTGTTTCACGGAGGTAGCAAATATGGAGGCGAACAGCAACTGCAATTTTTTATGGTGAGAGGACGAAAACATAATAAATACTCGTTTTATCGAGATTACTACCGATTACCGTAATTACCAACCGACGGCATTTGCGACACCACACACAACGGTTCGCCCATTCCATCATTTTCGAGAAAAAAGATTTAAAAACCTCGACAGCAGGTACGTCAGGATGACTTCGCGCAGCTGGTCGGTCGTGCAGTTATCGAGCACCCAGCGCTTCATGTTCTGTAACAATGTCAGTATAAAACCCCTGAACCGCGACGCAACCGCAGCGCGTCATCAAATAAAACATCATGAAATTCCTCACAACGACGACGTCCTTGCTACACTTGCCCATAAGCTGCTCCAGATATGCATCCATGCCACTGACGTCGAAATTGGCCTGCAAATCATCGTCGTTTGGCAAAAATCGAAATTACTAATCTAAAACGAAATTTCAAGCAAGCAGCAGCACCAAAAGTAGCGTGCAAATTTGGGCACCATGTTTTGCGTTATCTCCCATTTTCAAGAAAATTTTCAAATGGTTGCGAAATCCAAACACGTCTAATTGCATAGCCCGATCTTACAGCAGCTATTTGAACAATTTCATGACTGAATTTTGAACTAGCGTGTAGTGTTGGCAAATGAATTCCTGCGTCTCTTCATTCGTCTGGTCTCATCATTTGTCTGACTGACGAGAGACAAGACAAATGAAGAGACGCAGGAATTAATTTGCCAACACTACTAGCGTGTTGACCGTACCCGAGCAAGGACTCCCTGTATCTTGACCTCCTCTGCTTCCATAACGGCTGTCGAGAATTCCGACTGCAATTGTAAGCATTTGTATTCTTCGAAAAGTGAGCTTACTATGATTATCTTTCCTAAAGATAAACGTAGTAACGAAATGCAACACATTTTTTTTCATTTATCAATCACATTGGAACTCACTTGATATATTAAAAATAAACATTAAAATTATGAAATAATATATATATCCTCAAACCTCCTTTTGTATGGGCAGGGCGTCCTTGTGCGCCTGCAGGTTGGCCTCGGACGTTTCCATTTCCTGTAATGAAAGGATCTTTCCATCTTGTTACAAAATCGATCGTACCTGTCGCAACTGGTCGATCTTGGACTGAACGGCCTCAAAGTTGAATCCACTGGAAGCGGGCGCGGGGGTAGGCAGAGGTCCAGGAGGTGGCCGTCCTTCAGGTGGGTACTGTCCACTATGGGGTGGTCCATGGGCCGGAGGGTGCTGGTGATGGGGCTCCTGATGATGGTGTGGTTGCTGCTGATGCTGATGGTGATGATGATTTTGATGCTGCTGCTGAAAAAAGCAGTCTTAAAATGTGAAGATTTTTGTATTGCCTCATATCTGTTTCACAAGCGAGTAAAATAAATGGAATATCAGATTGTATTATTTTTGTCGTAAAATGACCGTTAGGAAACAGAATTACCTGCATGCCGTAATCCCCCCGATCATCTCCGCGATCGTCGTACCTGTAATTTGTTGTAAATTTCATTGGGAAATCCTACGATCTGAAACGTCCAGACCATCGGTTTCAACGAAGCGAAATTTTATCATAACTGTCTGTGGAAATCTATTGCAGTTCAAACAATCGTGTACTATGATAATTATTCTTCGATCTTATTATTTATAATTAATACTAATACTTACCTATCGTATCCTCCGGACGCTCGCTCATCGTATCCGCGTGGTGGGTACTGTTGCTGCTGCGGGGCGTGGTTGTAGTCCGGCTGAGGCCGCATCGGTGGATGATCCTGAGAAATAATACGGTTTTCACAAGCTATAAAATCTGTAACTTTGGGCCCCTCTGTATGATATTAGTAAAAATACGAAATTACCAGAATTCATTTTTAGGAAATTGCTACGCCACTGATATTGGCGAATAATTGTTGATATTTTAAAATACCTGATGCGATGGCGGACGCGAGTAGGCAGGCAAGCCGTTCTGGACTGAAATGAAAAAGATTATTTTCGTGATTCTTGGTTTGTTTGTGACTGATCGTGAAAGAATGTCCCTGGTCATTACACATAACTTTTTATTGAACTAATACACCTCGCAAGAAGTGGATAACTTGAAAATAAATAAATTTCCGACCATTATAAATTTCGCACTGGCGCGCGTAGTGGTAGTAAGGCGTCGTGCTCGGATCGTTGAAGAGAAAAGCGAAAGGAGGCTTGCCGGACTGAAATAAGATGATATTTAAATATATAAATGCGATTTCATTAGAATGCTATGAACTATTTTCCTAGCTATACAGAATAAAATGAGGTTCAATGATAACAAGTTAAAAAAACATACATGATCGGCTCGAAGGCGTTCCTCGGCGAGTGGTCCCTTGCCGGCGACGAATATGGCTATGCGGTCTATACGATCTCGCATGTCCGGATCTGCACAGAAATAAACATAAATATTCTTACATCTGATCAAAGTCAACTTGAGCAGCGAAGCATGGTAAAAATCAATTAGAAAACCAAATATACCTGCTGGAGGCGGAGGTCCGTATTCCATGGTGCTCTCCTATCCCGAAGGGGTCGACCTGGATAAAATAAAAATATATCTGATAAAGGTGCGCGACGACTGATCAAGAACACGTGAACTTCCAATAAATCACAAAGGGAGACAAATTCGAGCTTCGTAGCCCGTCGGGTGAATCACAACTGATGTCCAAGAATGGTTGGCGTCCAAGAAGGAAGATTCATCAACATCCAATCGAAATTAAAAGAAATAACGCACGAAAGGTAGCAACTAACGGATTTTTAGTTCTTCGAATACGGCGCAGCTCAATTTCGATGCGTACAGTACGAATTCAGTTTGCGATGACACGCCTGCATTCTTCTCTTTGCATGTCTGCGCACTCTCCAAAAGCATTGTCTCTCGCAACTATTTCCAGCAGATAGAGAGAAATTAGAGAGTAAATTTAAATATCTTAAAAATATGGGGGATTAGCGTGATTTCAATCAAGCAGGTCAGAGACAATTTGTATCCGTGGGAAGGGGGTCCATGAACTGGGTGTGAATTTTTCCTTGGCTAGTAGCGCGTAGTCTCAGTTGCCCCCCAGTAGTCTCTTCCTCGGCTACCTTCGCCGCATGGGCGGATTGCTGTCGCTAATTCAGGTATGTTTTACTGTAAGGCTAATTGTAAACCTTTCAATCGGAATCGGTAATCGTTTATCTGATCTCTACATGTGCGATGCCTAGCGGTTTGCCTAGGCGTGACTAGGAGAATGCCTGTATGACTTGGTTTCTAAAGTGTGAAAATAGATGAGTGTGCTTACGAGAAAGCTGTAAGATGTAACTGATGGTAAGTTAGCGGAAGCGCTCCAGAGGATTAAGGTAGAAATCATGTTCCGCCACCTAGCATTGTACAGTAGTCGTTCGCTATTCACAGTAAGATCGGACCACCAAATACCTCGTACAAACTGTTCAGGATCTCCCCGGCTACTCCTACTTCGGGTTCGCTGCCGATCTGCTCTCCCTTCTCTCCCTCCCCCTGCACCTCCGTCTCCTCCAAGTCTTCACCGTCCTCCGACGATCTCGCATCGACCTCGAACCCGCGTACCTCAAGACCGTCACGAATATCCGTTAGAATCTTGTTTATTTGCAGGCTTGTTTCAATGGTTTTTTTTAATTCACAGCCGCAAACAGCGAACGATTGTCAATACAAGCTAGGAGAAGCATTCTGGATCGAGTGAAACATGGATGAATTTTGCCCCTTCTTTGACATCGATTTCAGTGGCAGCAGACGCCGTCTTCTGCGTCGTTTTCATCTTCGTTCAAGAACCAGCATTCTACGGGATCTTTAGCTCATTTTACAAGGTGAGCGTGGTGTTGTGGACGCCGTCTCATGAATATTACTGTAGATTACAGTATTTTCATTTTAAGAAAATATATTGCAGTCTGCTGCTCCGGTGCTTTCCCGTGTGTTCATTGCACAGGTGAAAAATTTAATCCCCGATATTGGTGAGCACCAAATCGCGGGTGCATTCGCGTAAAATGCAGCCCTTGAACTACCGCTGTTGCATTATTAGATTGTCTCTGAAATTCTCTGCCTTGCGCTCCTTTTCAGATCCCAACTCGTAATAAAACGGCGGTAGATCAAGAGCTGCACTTACTCATTTTGGTGCTCGACAATAAACGCAGTAACTCCCTTTTTAAAGGGCACGATAATCATCCTAATCGGGCGATATTTTCATCTCATCATCGCACTCAATCGCTACACGGCACTGCGATTCCCAGTACGGCACAAGGAGGTGAGAACAATCAATCCGGAGAGCGTTCTTGCGCATGGGAAACGTTGACTGAAATTACCGGTTAATTGACAACAAATTTGCAGGAGTTGTAGTCAGAGCTTTGGGGCATGCCAACAAATACCACCCGCGCGTAAAATAGATGAAAAAATGGAGATGCCATTTGACCGATCTTGAAGGTAAAGAGGCCTTCTCGGTGCCTAAAACGTCCTGTTGCAAAAAATACTAATGCGGTGGCTCGCAATAGTGATGTTGCGGCTGATTGTGTTTCAGACATTTCCAAAAGCAGAAAAACGTGTCGATGAGATGATATTTGTGATATTCGGAATCAATCCATTACATGTATTATTACAAGAGAATGAGGAGAACCAAACGAAAAGTTGTAGCCTGTGATACATTGATCTCCGCGCGCAGCAACGTCCCTGACCGCATCCATCAGACTAGCCGAATTGTAGTCAGCCCTCTTCGTGTCGAAGTGTACCTCAATCATTTCCACTAACAATCGGCGTCTTCGAGTCTTAAAATTGTCGAACACCAAGGAATTTCCATTCCAGAAAATATTGATGACTGATTGTACAATCTTGATCTACCGTTTTTCTAGCTCCGATTCATGATCAGTTTGACTCAACAATGCACGAACGGCAATAGTTCAAGATCATGCACAATCCTTCATTGCTATTTTTGGACGTATGCAGAATTTTGGTGCTCGACAATATTTGAAGCAGGAAGATGGCAACTCTTGTAGATCTGGTCGCGTCGCCACGTCAATCGACTCATCCTCTCTGCTTGGATTGTCTGTGTGCTTCTCTTCGCTCCTCTCATCTGGCCGGTGGAGTGAGTTCGAAGATTAACTATCGACTATGAAAGAGCAGAGATCAAATTTCAGAAAATCACAAGTCAAAGATCAAAGATTAAAGCTCGCGATTCCAGAGGAGGTTACGACGAAATCACCAATCCTTTCAACACGACCGGACTGACTTTCGTGATTCGCGGGCATGCCGCCAATATTGTTTATCAGGTAAAGGCTCTGACGAGACTTGAGAACACATTGTCTCCCTCCGAATCGGAAAGCCCTTATTATCGGTATCGAAACTTATTCCTGTGCTACCGACATAAGAGACGAATTAGTGAACCGAAAAAGCATTGCCGGAAATGTGAAGATATTTTGAGAAGAGTCACGCGCTTCGCTACTTCGTTTATCCCATGCGCTTAAAATAAGTGAAAAATGTTTTCCTTCCAGATCATCAGTGTCGGTGTTGCAGTCGTGTTCGAGGTACTCACGGCTTCAATCTACATTGCAATTTTTCTGCATTTCCGCAAGTATCCGGTTCGAACAAGTTTCTACTTTTTTCTGTATTTTTTTACGATTTCCAGGCCTTCTACCAGCCCTTCAAACAGCTTACGATGACATCGTTCGTCATGAGTTCGGGTGGGTTGAATGAGAAAAAAGTTCGTCTTGAGATGAAAAAGGAGATGCTGAGAAACGAGAGACGCATTTGTTCGGCTAATCTCGACATTTTATGTTACTTTCCCTTGGAAGATTTCGTGGTTTTCATCTTGCATGATGCTATGAATCGGTTTCAGCAGTTTCTAAAACCGGATTAGTTCAGTTCAGCAATTAATTCTACGCTGATGCATCTTGAAAACTATTTGCAGTAAGTAACCACTTACATATAATCAGGCGTAGCCTTCCTCATCGTCTTCGTGACTGCCAACGGCATCGTTGGCCACGTCTTCGTTGCGGATCTTCTGCCACTCAACACATTCTGGGTATTGTCGAGCGCCAAATAGCAGCGAATTCTCATAATACAGTAAGAAAGAACAGCTCTTGATCTACCACTTTGTCGCTGATAGGGGATGATCTGAACCGAACTGATACATAATGGAAAAATTGTAGATCAAGAAAAGCTGATCTTTTTTTTCGTAGCATGACAACAACAGCTTGTCACATCTCTGATCCCTTTCTACCGTTTCTCAAAGCTTTTTCATTCACGCGCTTCATATTCGGCCTTTATTTATTTCTTATAATTTCAATTTATTCGCTCAATGCCTCCCTCCCTCTTTGTCAAATGAGGGGACTTCGTTCCTCTAACCCAAATATTTCAGGCCGTCTACAAGTTCGGCTGTGCCCTCAACGCTTGTATCACGCCGTGGACACTCTTCGTCGCCTTCAAGAGCGTGAGTGAAGGGAATTTGGGGGGAAATCAGTCCGACTGTACCGCTAAATTATTTTTTCAATTTCATGACGATGTGGGTCTCATTGAAAATACTGCAATGATCATTGGTATAGAACGTCACTGAAACACACTCGATTTTTGAAGAAAGTCTCAAGTCTGTAAAAAAAACTGGAAATACTGAAGTTTCCGTAACCTCATAAAAAGAAAAGGCAACACTTTTTTTCGCAGATTCGTCGCGATGTCAGCCGCCTCTGCATCTCGTACATGTCGTCGGAGGACACGGAGTATTAGGCCGAGAACAAATCGCCGAAGAGAGCCAATCTCCAAGCAGGATAGGTAGATGAATTATAGAAATTCCATACGGGTTTCTCAAACTTGGCTCCTGCCATTGTCTGCAAGCTCAAACAGTCAATTGAGCATCAAGCGTGATAAAGATGTTCTATGTAATTTCAATTGTCTTACAATTTTTTTCTTCGTTTTGGCGATGAGATCGAATCTTCGATAATCAGCGGAGTTCCTCCACATCGGATTTTCGACCAGTAACAGTAGTATTTATGGTTGGGTAGAAACTCATTTCACTTGTGTTATTCCTTTAAAAAAACCAAGAACGGTTCGACGACAAAATAACGTTTCATACATATTGTCAAGAGCCCAAGCAATTCTAATTTCCCGTTCCGCGACTCTGCGTTTATCTCATAGTCCCCTCCTGTATCTCCGGAACTAAAAGGGCTACGAAGCTGAAAATTTGCATGCTAGTTGGACCTGGATTCCAACCGAAGCCTGCAAAATTTCAGCTTCGTAGGTCTTGTTGTTCCGGAGATACAAGAAGCTGACATTTTGCCTCCCGATCGATAAGTTAGAATTGCTTGGGCGCTTGACAATACTTGCTGAATTGCGCTGCTTTTCGCCTTCGCGCAATGCTCGAATAGGAATCTCGAAATCATTGCGCATTAGCTCGAACTAAACCGGTTTCACCACTGTCCCAAATACTTTCCAATTTTGAAGCAACAATGTTGTTGTACTACTGCTTGTATTGGTGATCTAGAGTACAATCAAAATGTTCCAGAAATGGCTTCTGTTCCCGAGCGCTACGCCCCCTCCTTCCCCATCATTGCACCGTGGGTCATTCGAGCTACGCATGGACTCGTGATCGAGTATACTTCGCCAAAAAGTTATGCGATCCGCCTCGAGTCGGTAAGTACAGAATGCTGTCTTGGTCAATGTTGCACTTAAAGAAGGGCTGGGAAGAACTTCTTGGCAAAATGCCAGTCTTAATGGGAGTGCATTTCTCCAGACATCGACGTATGGAAATGCGACATTTCGATACGTCGATGCCTGGACAAATGCACTCCCATGAAGACTGGTAATTTGCCAAGAAGTTCTTCCTAGCCCTTCTATAAAGAAGGAATAGGAGCAACTTCTCTGATTACTGTCATTGTGGAAATCCAGACCAGACACGGGTCAAAGTGAAACCAGACTCAGTCCAAAGTGCATTTTGTCCCCAAATGCCCCAATGCAAATGTGGTTCCTCCTACCCCTTCTATAATTTTGCACTTAAAGAAGGACTAGGGGCAACTTCACTGATTACTATTTTTTCAATACGTAGACGTATGGGCAAATGCACTCCACTGTGGTTGGCACGGTGCCAAAAAGTTGCTCCTACATCTTCTTTAAAGAAAAGTTTTGTTCACGTGCTGTGCATGCAAGTAGGACTAAGTGCAGAAAATTGTAAATTTTTTACAATTTAAAAATTCCTAATGTTCAAAAATTATATACAGATTCGCCTCGTGCTCTCGTGTCTCATGACTACTCGTCCGTTTTACGAAGATCAGTCGTGAGTTATTGCTGGGAGCCAAGGTGGCAAAGCTATTTAGAAGACTATATTTTTTTCGAGGTCTTGCACCTCGCAGGGTGCAAATTTTTGATTCACCCCTGTTTATTTCGCTACATTATCAGAATTGCGATGTGCACTTTCAGCGATGGTTGTTGTTGCCAAAGTTCTTCCTTTTCGCGTTCCGTTTACACCTACTCTTCATTACAGAGTGTGCGTGCTCTCAAATGGTACGCATGGGGGTGGTGCATAGGTGTAAACGGAACGCGAAAAGTTACAACTTTGGTACCATAACAATAACAGTTCACAACCAATCGCGCTTGTGAACTCGAAACAAATAAACAGGTTCACGACAACCGAGATTGAAGCTGAACGGGATGTCATCGAACATCTTAAGGGCATCGAGCGAGCAGCTTTCCTAGCCGTGAGTTTTGCTCGCATTTTTTTATTTTGGTCGCGAAAATAAGTAATCACAAAATGTAAGCTTTTGTAAATATTAAAATCATTTCAGGATCAGCGTCGTCGTTCCATGTATACGCTGGAGTTAACGACTCTCCGTAACAATGCCAAGAGCATTAAGATGAAAACGCGCACTGTGAAGGTATTTACATTGTGAAGAATCCGATCCGTTAAACATATAAGCCCCGGGCAACTATTTTCCATCAAAATGTGAAATTGGTATTTGGGTCCGCGGTATATTTCGCGCACAGAACGCGCATTTAGTATGGCGCCCGTGGAAATAGGTGCGCGTTCTGTGCGCGAAATATACCATTTTGTAGTGAAATTCCTTGGTATTTGAACATCAAAAATACCAAATTTCAAAAATTCGATGGAAAATAGTTGCCCAGGGCTTATATGTGCCGTATTTTTCCACAGACAGAAATGCCATGGAGTTCTGAAGCATTTGCTACTATTATGGGCGATCCAAACTCAGCTAAGATTCACATCTAGGCGCGAAGTCATTGTCTCAAACCTGCTACGCGAGAAACTCTTTTTCAATGGTGAGAGAACAGTCGCGTAGGGAACGGAATATTAGAAGCTTTTGGATCGCCGATAATAAAAGAGGAACGAAATTTTATAAAATAAATACACCCATTAGGTTCCGGAGAATAGCGTTATTCCCATCAAATGAAACGTGGGCACTAATAATATTCTCGTTTAGAAGCCCTCCCTCCTCAGCCTGTCCTTCATGGCCGTCTGGAAGAGGCTGACGACTGCCGAGAAAGAGCGCATTGCCTTGTCCCCTTCCTTCGCAATCGACCCCGTCCGCTGTCTTGTGAACGCAATGGCGAAGACGGCTCCTTCTTCTACGCTGTCGTCTCAGTGAATAAATACGCTCATTCGTAGGTTTGAATTCGTGATGATTTAAAAAAGGAGGAGACGTATTATTCTAGGTGCTTTAGCGTATCAATGCCTGTAGATCCTATTGTTTGTGCATTTGTCTCTCGATGTTTTCGTCCTTGAACATCAACTCCAACAATCAGTTATGCTTCACGCGGGATAAAGGTGCTATCAACTTTGTTTCCTCGCGATTTCTTTTTCTTTGGTCATGTAGATACACCGAGTAATCTCCGGCACTTGCGTATTTATGGGAATAAGTCATTTATAACTTTATCCAGGGCTTTATAGATGGATACACAAGTTCACTATCAGCTAGAGGTGGCATTCATAGCATACGAATAATCGGGAATAAAGCTGGTTGGGAAGGTGATGACGCGTCGATGTTCAGTTCATAAGTTATGGGATCCGTGCTCGGGGGCGGAGTTCAGAGGAAGAGCTGCAATATCCGGTATTTTCCGCCGATATCTGGAACCGTCAAATATAATACATTAGTAAACGTCGGCGGGGGCGACGGGCGACGTTTACTACACCATGTCAGTATTGATTGAATGGATTAAAATTCGGTCATGTCAATATATTTATCGTTATTATGTGAGCGGGGGTAATGGAATGGTAGTGAAAGATGCTCGGGGGAAAGTGAAAGCTTTGCATATACGATTCACTCGTAGAGTGGGATGTGGTAATTAATTCAGCAGTAATCAATAATGTTATGTGGTGGTTAAATAGCGGTGTGGTGCGTTGTGACTTTTACTACACCATCTCTTGCTATTTCACGGAAGAGGTAATGTGAGCTAAAGAATTCTCGAGGTGTACACGTTTTCGCATGGAGTGGTTGAGAGGGATATCGTGGAGAAAAAACCGAGGTAATAAATAAACACAGTAGCGTTTTCACAGCGTACTACTGCGCTTATCACCTCATCGATGGTTTTTACCCCCTACACTATGGATGCTGATTTTCTCATATTTTCCGAGAAAATGTTATGGAATGGCATTTCGGTGTTGGGAAGAGTTCTTCGTTAGTTAGAGGCAGAGGGGATTAGAATTTCCCGGGGGCGGCATGCCAGCTGGTGATAGAGCTCTGAATTTTTATTGATTAGTGGTTTTTTTCATTAATCTTTAATATTATTAATATTTTAGAAAAGTTAATGTTCGGCGGAGTTATGATGAATGAAGTAAAGAAATTGACTGTAAAAATGTACCTGAGCTCCTTCGGGCGTCAGCAGCGGCTCATCGACGGTGTCTGTAATCGAACAATTAAAAATGCATGTTGTAAACTTTAATATTCCATCGATCCGTATTTAAATTTTTTTCAACAGGCACCATGCAAACCATCAAAGTTCAGTCAACGCTTCTATTTCTATCTCTAATTCTGAAACTTATTTCACCAATTGCTTGCATCCATTTCAATTTCGCTGTTTATTCCATTCACCTCGCTTGGGCTTGGCGATGGCCTGTGTGACGGTCTTGGTCGCCGTCTTGGGGGCTTCATCGTTAGAATGGCCGGATCCCTCAACAGCAGAATCGCCGCTTCCCTCGAGCTACAAAATCAGAATTAAATTAAATGTCTAAAAGTAACAATCCTAAAAAATACAGTTCTTGAGAAATTCCGATCGAAATTTAGTATCTTCGGTGAGCTAAATGAAATACAACTGACGGCGTCCTTGCTCTCTGCGACGACGGCCTTGGCGGGGGCGTCGACGGAGGCGGCGACGGTGGCGGTGACAGGGACGGTGGCAGAGGCGACCGATCCGAGGATGCCCTCCTGAAGGAGATCCGAGGGGTTACGGTATAGAATTTTGGGGATAAACGCAGTTACGAGCGTGAAATTTCTTTTCATGCTCGTAACTGCTTATTGTTTGCCTGCATTTTACTGCAAGTTGTCTTATGAAAGTTGATTTTTTACCGAGCGGATGCTTCATTTATTGCATGTTCACATTGTTCATTTCTTCTATCCATTGTCCTGAAACGTAGATCGGCGCTCGCGAATCGAGAGTTATGAATTAATGTTTCACCCGAAAATAATGTTATCAGAATAGGTTTGGCTTACAATGTTCCACAGAACTTGACGTTCAAAATCATATATTTATCTCACCAAAACACAAGAGTTATTTACGCATGCATTTTTTGTCCTGCGCTTCCCAATGTTTATCAGTGAAAGCCCACTCTTGATTTTCCCATGTTAAACTAATTGTTAGCTCGGAGAGTGATGCATGGATTCACTTATGTTTCATCCGAGTCTTTTCTCTCCTGAAGAATTTGTGCAACAATCGTCGTTCAGCTTTTTAGCTTATCCATTAACAACTTCACCACATTCTTTCTCAACAGAGGTGCTTTTATCGGCTACTTCCCAGTTTTTTGTTTTTCAATGCTTGTCCACTCTTGCTCCTCCTGAGTGAAACTACGCTTCGTAATCATCGCGAGAGTGGACAGTACTTCATTTTATGATGTACTTTCACCCTCCCGGGAGCTTTGGAAGGGGGAATTCTAATTCGGGACGATTCAAGCACTCTCGTTGTCGGGATACTCTCACTTTCTCGTTGTCTATGACTCATAGATTCGAGAGAAGAAGGAGGGGTAGACTGTCCCTTTCCATAAGGAGAACAACCCGATTACGAGGAGCACACCAGTTCTAGTTCTAGTGAGGTTGTTTGCCCAGTGATCATCATCTATTGAATGGGGCACACTTCGATTTACGAACTTTTGTTGGGAAGCTAAACCACCAACGATTATTAGAAGATTCATTCATTACCTTTACACTAGGATTGCCCAGAAGCATATTCTGACTACATCGAAGAAGTTCAATGCATGCCCGGCAATCATCATCTATTTCCCTAGTGGGCCTCACTGGAATGATATTATTTCGACTAGCGAACTGTTGTTACTATGATATCCCCCATCTCGGAAAATAATTGTTGAGAACTCATTATCAATCGCATTTGGAATGCTGTGAAGCGTATTTGCACTGGATATAGATTTTGCACCCATATAAAAGGAAATGTTCTCTCCTGAAGAATTTGTGCAACAATCGTCGTTCAGCTTTTTAGCTTATCCATTAACAACTTCACCACATTCTTTCTCAAAAGAGGTGCTTTTATCGGCTACTTCCCAGTTTTTTGTTTTTTTTGTGAACAATCAAAAATAAGATTAAATAATTAAAATGAAAATCCCGCACCTTCTTCAGCTCGTCGAACTCGCGGCGGAATCGGAAGACGTCGGGGATGTTGTCCTCCGTGATATCGGCAACGGGAATGATGCCGTAGGGCTGCAATTATTATTAATTATTATTATTTGGTTCCGGACCATTCCGGTTCCGTCCTGTACCGTAAACGCAGTGTAATTCTCGATAGTGATCAGGGCACTATAAAGGGGTTGTAACTACTAATACAAATGGCTGCAATTAATAGAAGAAGGCACTGCCAAGGCCAGGATCGTTGTTTCTTGTTCTTTGAGGAATGGGGTTCATTGAGGGGGGCACCATTAATTTCGGGAAGAGGTGGAAGAGGATAGACTTTCCCCTTGATGGGCTCCAACTGGATAAATCACCGGACTTATTCGACTGTGGTTATTTTTGATAGTTCGACCTCAGTACCTATCGCTGATAATCACTATACTAATCTAATATTGTGTAAGTGAAATACACCTATCAACATCTTTTCCCCCTTAATATTTCTGTTTTGTCTACGTTTCAATATCATCTTATCGGATCTAGTTAATTTAATATTTGATTCTTGATCGCCGCATGGTCTATAAAACACTTCGAACTAAACAAGACCACCTACCGTATTGATGGCGTACTCTCCGAATGCCTGGGCGGACTTGAGGTAGGCAATGGCTTTGCGGACGCGTTCCCTGGAAATTAATTCAGTTTGCGATTGCCCCAAAATCAGTTTGCGATAAGCCCCTTTCGTGTTTCTACCGTACCTGACTCGTTCGGCTCGGGCCAGGCGATCACCGCGAGGGGCAGCTTCAGCAATGACGACGAAGAGAGCAAGGACGGCGAGGGTGAGTCTCATGGTGTGGGGGGAGTGTGCCTGGAACGAATCTTAGGTTTAGTAAATATCGGTGATCGCGAAGAGAGAAAGTGGTGGTCTCTGTACAGCGGCTAATAGTAGATAATGAGATTCAATAGCCCATCCTAGCGGATCTCCGTAGGGTTAATGACTTTTCTGACCGCGAGGGGGGCGGCTGAATGCGAATGGCAGAGAAAAGAAGAACACATTCCATGGAGATAATACTGGAGGAGGGAAGACCGGGTCGGCCGGGGGAAGAGGAGGGAGGAGGAGGAGGAGGAAGAGGAGGAGGAGGGGGAGAAAGGGGAAGGGTAGATACAAATCAGTAACCAACAGCTTTGAATCATGGACCGGACCGGGGGGAAGAACACGGAAGAGTCGAAGTGAAGGACTATCGGAACTCCCCCATCTCTACTGGAGCGTGAATGATTTATCGAGGTGAATCTGGAAGAGGAGCTGATGAATCGGTTTCAGCGAGTTGGCAAAATGCATTCGCAAACGTTCGGAAACTAATGCAAGGCTAATACTCTTCTACTCTTCGACCCACGAAATATAACTGGACACTATTTCACATTCGTTTGCGTTTCAGTACAATACGTGTTAAACTTAATAAAGAGAAATTTCCAGCGCAGATAAAAGAGCACTTCAAAAGATAGCGAATCTGCGCTAATCCAAGTAGCAGAAGATAGAAGAGAGAGGAGCAGAAGGAACTGATGGTGATGGGCGGTGCTAGCGCTCCTTTTATATTCAGCAGGTGAAGCTCCCTCGGGGGGAAGGGGAGGAGCAGGAGGAGTCACCACCTAGAGAGTACCCACAGACGAGAGAGTCCAGTCGGCTAAGGCTATGACGGTTTGTCTCGATGACAAGGCGGCAATGGCTCGTGCAAAAAATGGGTTATCTGCAGGACAAAGGCGCAAGGCAAGGTCGAACACCGATAGCTTTCTCGAGGGGTTTCCTCATTTGCATTAAATGGCCCATGCTATTTTGGCGGGTGGTGCGGGGGTGGTTTTGAGTTAGCTTGGAGGGTACACAACATGATGTGATCATAGGACGTAGTAGACATTCATATGCTGTATCTGAAACGTATGCGGTATATTAGAAGGCCTGGCCTTTCCATCGATGCTAATGGCATAATGCCGAAAAGAGAGGGTGTTACTGTGCTTAAGAAGAGGTGTCAAAGTGGATTAGTGAGGATACGCAGAGCGATTCTCGGATAGAGCAGGATCCAATATCAGTTGCAACCCTTTCGCGTGTGTGTTCATCTTCACTATTTATAGTGTGCTCGATCATTTCGTGTTCTCGGCTGTTCCAGTCTGTATGTTTGCGTGTTGTCGAGCATTATACCATCGTAATGCTCTGAGATGCCAACTTGTAGTTACGGACGGTAGAATTAAGTATGACACCCTTCTTAGCAATATAATCGTAGATTCTCAGGTGCCAACTTGTGGTTAGTCTGTAAAGTATTACACCCTTCTTAGCATCATACTATCGCATACTCTGAGTGATGGTGCCAACTTGTAGTCAGTCGTTGTAATAACGAACGACACTTTTCTTAGTGTTGTTGTATCATGGCATTTGCCTAAGGCGGCGGTGTCTCCCACTTTCTGAGGTGCAATTTACACCAGAGTGTCTCGCCGGAGAACAAGCTCTTTTTGTGTTACTCCCCCTCCTACGCATAGTGCAGGTGTAGCGCGTTCCAGGGTGTCTATTCTATTGATGGGAGGGTTCAATCACGTCCATGGAACCTCGCATAGTCCCAAACTGGTATCGCTGTGTTCCGATCTTCATTTCTAAATCTTTAAAGCCTTCACCTACTCTCAAACAGAACTTAGGGAGGGGTCTCAAACTGGTATAAATGCGATAATATGGTCTTCATTAGTGCAAGCAAAAAGTCAACTCGGCCGTAGTAAATGCGTTTGTTCCCCATCGGACCGAGCCTTCGTTGTGTGATGTTTATCTTGGCAGTCGAGAACACGAAACACTTCCCTCTCCATTGTCTCTTGGCATTACGCCATTCCACGCCATTTTCAGTGTGCGTATGAGTGTGCGCCATATTCAGTACCTCCCCCAGAACTTCCGAGATTCCATTGAGAGAGGAAGGTCTAAAGAATAATAGGAGGAGCTGTATGTGCATAAGGAAGCTCAAAGTGACCTTCGTATTCTCGACCATCTCTTTGTGCGCACATGGTGCCTAATACCTTTTGGGACTTAGGGGGATTGTATTTTAAAACTCAGTGATCTTCGTAACAAAATAAACGTAGCTAACTATAATAACTTATCTAAACTAACCAAATTAAAACTAATTAAGCTAAACTAACCAAGTTGACTAACTAGATAAGTTCGGCATTGTCATTTCCATGTTCAACTCCTGCTCACAATCAGCTCGCTTTGCTATGTGTACAAGCTTATATCGAACACTGTAACAATAATGTTTCTCTAAATAGTTCGAGTTCTCATTCTACTTGCTCCCATCTGAAACAACGCGAGATTGTGTAGTGTCCCCTGTATACAGAAGTGTTGATTGCTCTCAACTCGCCTTTGAGTAGTACTAGAGTACTAGAGCCCCCCCTCCATCGAAATACTCGAAGCACTCAATGATGCCGAACCGAGGGAAATAGTGTTTAACCCGCCATTTAGACTGGGAATCCCGGTAGACATTATAACGCCTGAACGACGTTCACATATTTGGATGTGTTTTCAGAAATGTCGAGGGACTAGATATCAAAATTTTCAAATTAACTCGTTCTTATTAGATGGTGCTGAAACGTAGACAAAATTGAAATATTTATGGGGCAAAGCGGTTGATAGGTGTGTTTCACTTGCACAACATTAAATTACTGCAATTATGATAGATGATAACACAGTATTCGATTTCTTATCATATCAAATCCATAAACTATCGATCGTGCTATGTATGTGTTTTATCCAGCTGGAACCCACCAAGGGAATCGACTCTTCTCTCTTCCCGAAATTAATGGAGCCCATCATGAACCCCCATTCCCCAAAGGACAAGAGACATGGATCCACTATGGGGATATGGAATTCCTGCCCTAACAATTGTTACGCCGTTGATGATGTTGTCGCGTTTCTCATAGTTCAAATCGGCAATCATTTTCCCCATCAACAATCTATGGCGTCAACACGGAAGTGATGAAAAGATCAAGTATGTTTCACTGAATTCGAATAATGTAGATCACTGACAAATTTTCAATATCGCTGCGCTTGGTACTGAACAATTTATATCACCGTTCAGAAATACCAATACCGTGCTCTCCATCTCTTACTCACAAATGCATTAGATCTTGGTCTCCCGGTCTCTCTCCTCTCTAGCACTGGTTCCAAGATCAGCACTCATTTCTTTTCCTTCTCATGGTGTAATTGGAAGATCATCGAATCATTGCGACCCATTGCGATCCCGGAAAGTGTCAGGGAGGAATTAGTAGGAATCACGCAATCGTTTGCCCTCGAACAGGATGAAGGGATTTGACGCCATGAACTTCTTCTTTTATTTGGGAACGACAATTCTTAACCGTAATGACTCCTAGGTTGCCTTTGTTATCAGCAATCTAAACGGATCTTCTAAAGCGTTCCGATCCGACTGTTCTCTCTCCATTGAAAACGGGGCTTTTCTCATCGTCCGGTAAGCTGGAAACTTCGGAGAAAGTTGAGCTTAGTTCGCCTGAAGCATTGGGGTTTGTTTGACCTTTTTCGTGAATGGTAAATCAATGCATCCTATCCGTAAGGTCTCCGAGATTGCATTCAGCCTTTCTGATTGATATTCGTAGTTTAAACATCCATAATCGCTGACCCATCACATTTGCCTTCATCCATGCATCTTGTTCCATCAGTGAAACTCAACTGATTACTAACGAGTGATGTCTATTCACTTCAATATAATCGAGAATCATTCAGTGATTGTCATTTCTATGCGTGATTTCAGTTAGATTTTTCATCCTAACCATCGATGCGATTACAAATGTCAAACATTCATCCATTATTAGTAAGCACTGAAACTTACTTCGAACGAAAGTACGGACCGAATAAAACAAACCACGATAAGCAAAGCAATTGTCGGATACAGAGCTTTCCACCCTCGTCATCAGCAACACGTCGATCCGCATTCTTGTCCAATGACTCTCATACCTCCTCCTCTCCTCTCCCCCCTCTCTTTCCTCCCATCCTCCACCTACCTTTCCCCAAATAAGCCTCCGCCCCCGATCTCGTCAGCTGTTCTCGTGTATGTTGATTGCACATCGGAATGCGCTTCCATTAGGGGGCAATTAGGCTCGATCGACTCTGGATCCTCGCGGAGACCCCTCGAAAGTGCAGGGGAAGATTTAGGAGAAGAGGGACTATAGTCCCGAGGTCCAAGGTTCGCTTCCGGCGCGTGCCAGCGCAAGGACGGACGTTATTCTGGAGCCAATGACCGATAGTTAGGTGGCGTTTTGTGAACCTTTGAAAAGGAGAAATCGAACCGATTCGACAATACGAACTTTTAATTCCCGCTGAAACTCAAGATGGAGACAAGATTCTCCGAAGAGGAGAAGTGCGTTTCGGCGAATTCAAATAATGGTGATCGCAGGAGGGTATTCAATCTGTAGCAGCGATTGCATGTAAATATTATTGTCCAGTATTAAAGTGATGCGGAGGCGACGCGCGAACTACTCAGCGCTAACCAGCGTAATGATCTATCTTCAAGCTCAGAAGATAGATCATTTCGCTGCTTAGCGCTGAGTAGT
>JACMIG010001686.1:0-18756 GCA_014805385.1 Levipalatum texanum
TTTATACCGATGGGGACACTTTTTTTAGCCCATTCCGCTCATGTTCATATACCGAGTTTGGACCATGATACGGGTATCATGGGTCCAAAGCATCGGTCCAGGTGCAACTGATGACCCCATAATTTTAGTAGCGGAATTTGTTTCTCATTCTCCTGAAATTCTGCGCCCGTAATTCCCAAAGGTACTTTTTGGGGCAATTTTTGGAGAACTCGTCGTCAGCTTTGTAATGAGCATAAAAACTCCCAAATTGGTCAAAGGGTTGTTGAGTTATGGGCAAAAATAGGTTTTTATCTCATTACTGTAACCGTCCAATCTGGATTGCATACGTTTTACTCCCCACCCCTGGGTCTCAGAATCTCACTGGTAACGCGGAGTCAAAGTTTAAATGTAGGATTTGAAGATCCAGGAAAAATGCCTTCATTGTCCGCCTATACTTGTTATTTTCACTGTTAAGAACTATTGCATGATACCAACGAGGAAGGACGATGACACATTGCGAACAAGCAATTGGGACTATAAAAAAGAACGGAAAACTACGAGCAACGGAAATGAAAACAGATAATAAAAAAGGTGACTCATGAAGCATGTGTAGAAAGACACAGTGAACAAAAACGAGCACGTTTTGTGAATCTCTATGGCTGGAAGTCGTGATGTATTCGGGTATGACCACTTGTCTTATCAGCAGATTTCCTCAGATATCTGATGATCGGAACAGTATTCAGCGGGGTATAAAGAGTGTGTTTAGAGAGAATCTCAATCATCATCCCTTGGCTTCTCCATTAATTCCCCTCTCCCTTGCAGCAATGAGGAACGTTTTCATCCTTCTCGCCCTCGCAACCATCGCCAGCACCCTCGCAATCCAGAAGCAGGAGACTTCCCTGATCCAGCACCATAAGATCGCCGTCCTCGACGGTCGCCTCTGCACTGTATGCAAGGACCTCATTCAGGTACAGTACCCGCCAGTTCTAAGGCTTGCTCAATTTAGTACAAGCAGGAACAAGAAATCAGTTATTTTTATGCAGGTCGCCGAGATCGCGGGAGAGGGCGACATCAAGGCGTGGCTGTACCAGCAGACCGAGAAGCTCTGCTATAACTTCGGAATATTCGGCAAACTGTGCAACCAGATCCTCGATCACGTAAGCAGAAGAGATGTTTCAAAAAGGGATCGATTGAAAAGATATAGCGTTTTGCTTGATCAACGATATGACCTCCAGTATTTGCAGTACGTTGTCCAGCTGGCCGACCTGATCAACGAGAACCACGATCCCATCACGGCCTGCATCAAGATGAACCTCTGTTGAGAAGCCTCCTCTTTTCCGCACCACTCCACCAGTAGATACTTCCAGCATCTTCGCAGCCCATACTTTCAATTTCTCATTTTCTTTTGTTGTGACTTTCGGTGGGTTTGGGGGCGTCGGTCGCTTTTGGATTTCTGAGCAACCCTCCATGTATTTTGTGATAAAGCAGTATCAACCGACAATCCACCGTGTTTACTATAATACCAGCAGTACATATTGCGCATCGGCGACTGAACAAAAGAACCCCACCGCCCCCCTCAAAGCAGTCATTCACTGTCAAAGGCCAGGAATAAACATCGAGGCGCCCTTCACTGTCAGAGGACAGAAAGGGACAGCGACCCTTTCACTGGAAAGGTATCTACAACCGTCACTAGCAGCAGCTGGGAAGGGATACTTCAAATTCCGCGACCCGAGGGAATCACTGATTTAGATGGGGTTCATTCTCATTTGGTGCGCGTCCATAATAGTCTTTGACGTTTGCGAACTTCTCGATAGTTCAACTTAGATATTGGTGAGTCGGATGAGCGTTGTTCTATAGTACTTTGAGTTCTGATTCAATTTTGAACTCTCGATTCGATTGTCCCTCCTCCTTCTACAATGTGCTACCCATACTAAACCAACGGAATGTAATGTGATGTGTCCCGGCATAAATTTCTCTTTTTACAACAAAATCGCTCAAAGACAACTCGAGACGGCGGAACTGCCGTCTCACTATACGATCTCCAGCTCCAAGTCCGTGGTAATGCGTCTCGGAAGAAACCACCCTGACATCCCTTTCAAATTAGGTAACGCTATCCTGCCAGTATTCTCAGAATTTAAAGATCTCGGTATTACGTACTCAAACTGTCTTGATTTCAATTGAAGCGAACGCAGGCGCAGGAAGAATGGCGCCTGATGGTAGTATATCTTTTAATTGTGTATCTTTCATGAGCAGATGTCAGAAAATGACATAAAGAGAGGATTCATTGGAGGAAGTGAAAAATGCGGAATCATAGCACTTTGGTGCTGACATTGACGATTTCGTGCATGGCTTCGTCGTAATTGTAGATGTTGAAGAGGCGTCCGACTTCGATGTCCTCCACGAGGCGCTTGCCCATGCGCTATAAATGGGCCAAATTGCATACATTCCATAAAATAAATCGCGTCGGAGATCTGTGTTCAGGTTAATTTCGGGAGCAAAGATTACAAAGATCGTGTACGGATTGTTTAGAAAATCTAACCAGAATCGGAGTAATCAATAGCATCAGCTCTGCAAGTCGCTCCGATTCGTTGGTGTACCTGCAATATAATTGGCCTCTGCATGTTTCGCATTTTAAACGAACCTCCGAATATACCGATAATAGAAGATGAGTTCATTAATGATCTCGCGGCGAATGCTCTGCCCAATTTTGCGCGTCTCCGCAGTGATCACTGTGTGATCTATAACACATCGAGGTAACGCTAAAAGCTAACTATCTGAGAATAAATAATAACTAATTTTGTACTCCTACCGTAATCCCACAAGCAGATTGCGGATAAAGCGTAGAATTCGTATAAATCCAGCCCTAGTTTCATGATGGGGAGAGTGCAGTGGTCGGTGAAGAAACGGAAGGTTGGTCCGAAGATTCTGAATATATCATATTATCCCTCAATCCTATGTTCAGATATGGAGGAGATATGCGAAAACATTTGCGATGGTCTTTCCAGATAATGATTTTAGTGGTCACTCCCATGAATACACTCCAGCTGTGGACCATTTATTTTTTAAAAGAAAACAGATGGCTAAGCACTTGTTCTCCGGATCGATGTTCGGCAAAACGTATCCTTACCTTACAGCCAATTCCGTGTCGACAGGCCTTCCCCCTTTTTTCGTTGCGTAGAACGACGACAGCTCTGCTGCAATGGTTAGTTGATTGAGTGCATTAACAATTGGTCGGCATTGTCAAGCACCACAACGTAGTGAATGCTACGCCCGGAAATATGAAGATTAACCCTGATTGTGAGACAGAGCATTCCTTCGTTAGTATTTTCGTAAGTGGGACTTCCCTCTCTTGGTGTTCGATCAAATACCGCAAATGCACACGGGGCTTCTAACAATAAAGAGATTCCGCCGGAACCAAAAAGAGCGCGAAAGACTTACAGCTATCCATGTAGTCGCCATTAGAAAGGACGATCTTCTCTGCTGCTCCCGCTTGCGCCGTCGCGAAGGAACTTTCGAAGGAGAGAAAGGTCGGGAAGAAGAGTTGGCACAGCAACTTCTGCAAATATTCTCGATAACGCGCACAAGAAAAGGCACACGGCGCACACTACGCGCTCTTGTTGACCTCTCTCGTCCCTGCGGAGTGACCAACATGTGTCTGAGTCGCGCGTGTTTGTCTACCGCGAGAGTGTGAGAGACTCGTGACCCAGTTATGCAAATACACGAAAGTGGGAAGATCAAACATCGCTTCCGAGAACGATAGGGGCGTAAATACTTCTGCCGAAGCCAATCCATAACTTTAGAACTGTGACGTGAACTAACTGGGAGACTCCCCTAAAAGCGTGATCAGAGCATTTATGCGCCAAACTTGTAAGAAATCGACAGTGTATACGTGTTCCAACGGATCCGAGGGAATGCGCCGCCTTTGGTGCACCACAATGTGTGCGTTCATCATACTGCTGTCGCAAACGTTTAGGTCATTTCTATTTTATGGCACAGAGAATTATAGACCGTACCATCTGCATGACATCCACTTCTTTAAACTCGGCCGAGAACGAGTTGAGAGCGAAGTCGGCGATAAGACCTGCCTGTAATACATTTCATGATTTTAAGAAAGACTTAATAACATAATAAATAATAATGACAATTACCTCAATAACGTTCATCTCCATCACATCAGCGAAAATCGCTGCGCGGGGCTCTCGGTTCTTAAAAAAACATAAATCGTTTGATACGAATGCTAGACATAAAATGTTCTTTATGTTGCACTAACCACTCCTCCAAGATGAACGACCTTCCGAATGCCCTTCAATTGCGAATGCTGTGTGTGAATGCGACGCAGTATTGGCATGCCCTGTTCCTCAGAGATGAACTCCTGCAAGTTCCTGCTTTCTACTTGCGATTGCCAAATAAACGGTAATTCAGATCATCGAAATATAGCTACGAACCATTGGAATTGGCTTGCTCTCTGGGGTAGATTCCGAAGTGGACGGGTTGCAGTGGGGGAGCTTTGGCAGGCCGTCGCGCCGCTTCTGGACGTCTTCAAGTATAATGCTTTATAGATGCGCAATTCATTTCTTTCCCAACTCTTTGTCAGCATTCCAACGGCGAGACAGCATTCGAAGCGGCAGCCACGGCAGATGTTTCGGGCATCTTAAATATGAAATAGGGGAGGGTGTCTTTCCAGACCCTTTCAATTTCTCGTTCGATTTTCAGGGCACGCAAGTTGAACACAATGGGGAGAGTTTGCAATTACTAAAGACATCCTAGGACTTTTCAGAATATGCTATCTTTCATTCAGATGTGTTTTCTGATCCAAATGTCCATGACAATCTTCACAAATGCATATCACTTCTTTTGCTGTATCAAACCATGAAAGAAGTTGTATTGTCGGCGGAGCAACCGTTCCGGACAATACGCTCATCGCCCTACGATCTCTCTCCACAGTTCTCTCGTTTCTCTAACAGCCAAACAACGAGAGAACAGTGGAGAGAGATCGTAGGACGATGAACGTATTGTCCGGAACGTTTATTCCGCCGACAATAGTTGTCCTATCAATGTTTCCAGCGAACCAAACTCGCACTCACTGGGATCAATGACGCAATTGCCGCCATCTTGGCAGGCATATTCCTTGTCCCCAGAGACGGTGCGGCGGAAGAAGGCGGCACACGCCCTGCAAAGAAAACAGATAAGACGTCCGATGCCTATCTGTCGCCGACCATTCAACCCAAAGGTTGACCCTTCAAGGGCGAGTGCAAGTGCACGTTTCTCTTATGCACTTGATGTGTGCAGTTCTTAAGGTGCTACATTTAACACCCCTTGATATTAGAGACCGGGACTTGCGCATGTGCTTAAGTCGAGCGGAAGCTATTCTAGGAGATGTCCATCAAAGATCTTTTGTTTCGCCGCATGGAAGCGTCCGAGATAAAATGGGAGTGAGATCGTCAAGTTGCAAAGTCTCGAGCTCTCCAGAGAAACTGCTACGGGAGGGCATCGAAATGCACACGAGAATTCGAGGAGAGAACAGTCGTATTTGAACCATTTCGATGGCCGACTACAACAGACAGAGCGCGCTATCTATTTACCGTTCAATATCTTATCGTATTTTACAGTTAATTACCAGATAGTGATATAAATTTAACCTGGATAACTTTAAATTTGAAGCACCCATGCAACAAAAGTAGGGGACGTGATGTTTAAAGAGACGTAGGTGAATAGCGCGCGCTTTTTCGTAATTAGCATTTTCTTGTGTTGATTGGGTGATAATACTTTGCATAGCATAATACCGGCAAGCCTCGACAGCTCCGAAGTGCGCTCCATCGCTGCGAGCGCCACAGACACGGCAGGCATTAGTGAGAGGAGCGGGGGCGATAAACATCGAATGGACGTTTACGATCTGAAGCGAGAAGGTAGCTAAAACGACACGAAAGACGAGGGATACGGTGTGGCCGTTGAATGGACGTTCCTCCCGCGGTGGTCAGTGCACCCGAGACCAATATGTTGCAGAGATCGCGAGTGTAAAGGACCATGGGCGTATCTCTCGCTGTCTCCGCCTCTCTGAAGTCTGTCTCTCTCAGACGGTGAGAACGACATGGGGAAGGTGGCCGGGGATCAGCAAATAGACTGAGTGCGTTTTTGTCCCTTCCTAGCACTCCTGGACACCAAGTACATGCTACCTCGTGTTTTCCCCCAGCGAGAGTTGAGAGAGGCAGAGAGCGAGAGGAACTACACTTTGACACGCGCGGAGACTCCCTCGCCCTAAGTCTCGGGACGTCTATAGAGATCCATCCATGCGCGCGCCGGCATAGATTTCATCGTTAGCCGAGTGCACGCGTAGGCAGCTGCTGGAAGTATCCTTTTTCGTCCAAAAATGAAAGCTCGGGGGATGACCGATAAACGTTTTTTTGTGTTAATAAAAATGATTAACGAAAATTTTTTCAGGCGGTTAGATTTCTTAGAGTCATTCTTTGGATCACATACATATGTTGATGTCACAAGAAATTCAAACATGACATTACAGAGGTGCGAATCATTCGCTCTCCATACCCATGACGAGAGAAACCATAAACTAAGCATGTTCGGAGCGCCGACGACGTAATGGACCTTCGGCCCTAAAAACTAGATATACTATTTTTTTATTAAATCCGGTAATGGTGTTATCTAGAAAATTGTGAAAAACGAAAATTATATATAAATTCCTGTTGCTCAGATCAGTGATCAATGATTAGTGGATTGTGATCGCCGTGTGCGCTCATAAAATTTGCCAATTGGTCTGCTTCTGCGATAAAGCCAATATCCTTGGAGTAGTGACTAAAACACCAGCAATGAAAAACAATATATTTTGGTTTAAACAAATCTTTTTCTCGAACTGCCCTTGGGAATTGCCAGCTGGGGTTCGAAAGACGGGCCATGCATCTCGACGAGTCAAAGAGACGAAATGTGGTCAGGAAGGTCATGTGTGGAGACTGAAAAGGGACGAATGCCTTCGGATATCTCTCCTACTCGTTGCACACCAGCCCGAAATCCAGTTAACGTCCATGCATCGCAATTGGTTCTACATCCGCTAGGCCGGCAACCAATATTTCAACCAGAAGTCAGCACGCAAATTATCGTTTCGACTCTGGCGACGCGGTCCTTGGTCTGCATAACGATAGTGTCGGTATCCAAGGTTAAGAGTCATGATTTTTCTGGAACGTTGGATCATTCCTTTCTCGTCATCCGTTCTGTTCGCACAAACTGAATAAGACTATCATGCACCGATCTCGTGCCATTGTTTGCGGACACCCCCCCCCCTTCCTCGGGTTGGATTGCTCGCATAGAATATCGGATTGAATTGCAACCTTCCCTCCGTTCTCCATCCCTCCTTCTCCTCCCTGTGTAGATATCACGTATTTATTATTAGCAAAGAACGATTGGTGTCAGTGAACTCAAGGTCGATCTTTCAGTAATCAATGAAGTGAAATACAGATATCCGATACTGCGTTCTGAGCAGCAAGTGTGTTGTAGCACGCATTGTCCATCGAGTTGCCTCTCTTACACTGGGCAACATTCGTCCAAACTGCATTTAATAAGAAGTGAAGCGTTTTCATTGATTACTTCTACATCCATCATCCTTTTCCCCGACGGAAAGGACATGAACATCCGAATGTCCGCCAAACAACCTGTCTTGAACCGTGCTTTCGAGGTCCCATATTTGGTCTAATTGTACGTGACGAATGAGGGTTGGAGTAACGTATTGTGCGTCAAGTTAAACCGCAACGATAAAAATCTACCTGAGACAGAAGCAAATGAATGTGTCAATAAAACTTTTATGATGAAGTAGGCATCATACAAGTTGCTCGTTCAAAACGCTGAGATCAAGTGCGAAATCTAATCCAGAAGCCGCTTAGGCAGGAAGTTCGGATGAACTTCCCGACCAGCGAGACTAACTCTCGTGTATAAATGTATTTTGTAGACTGAAAACTTATTTCTGTGCTTTAATAATGGTTAACGTTCCCATTCATGGCTCATTGCCGCCGAAAAACGTTCCGGGCAGTCCCCTATCGAATTCGTTGCTTATCAATCGAAACCCCGGCCAGTTCGCGCCTCGATGGGAGGAAATGTTATTGATCTACTATCGATAAATTCGTCGACCTCTTCAGACAATTCTCCCTCATAAGGCTATGCAATGCAGCACTAAATTGTTAGATTTTTATTATGCCAGAAATTGGTCAAACGTTCATCATTGGTCACTAAATACTGTTTGCCTTTTCGCTTAGGAAAATGTTGAAAAAGTGGTATAAGGTGGCGCGAATTCGTTCTTGGGCCTGAATTGCTTTCCGCTGACTGAAACGCTTATCCGTCCTGCTATTCCCTGTTCTCTGTACCTCTGACTAATAGTTGAGCCCCGCCTGGCGACAACTACGGCGCTTTTAACCCCCTTTCACGGATTTTTGTGTCTCGCAAGAGAGAGATGTTTCAACCGCTGTTCGTAGCAGAAATGGAGGGAGGGTACGGAGGTCGGATAACAAGTCACGAGGGTGTCTCTGTGTGTTCCGAGGACGCTGCGACTCGAGCACAGGCTGGCATATTACATCTGCCATGTTTGCGTTATTCGGCTCCCACTCGCCTTATTCTGCAGCCAGATGTAAATACTGTCGCCTTATTGTACCAATCTCCAGTTAATACTTACATGTATTATTGGAAATCTGAAAGCATCTAAAAATCGTTTCCGTAGGCGACTTTTTTCTCTCCATAGAAAACGAGGGTTCTCTCGTCGTCTGACCGGTTAGAGATGATGGTGAGGGTTTCGCACCTAGCTGCGAAATTTATGCCAATTTGGATCGCTGATGATATATTGCCATGAACTCACGAAGTGACAAAGTACTTTGCGTTTAGCGTACATTACTTCCATACCGGGGCGACCTTAAGGTTTCAAGATCCGATTTTCGTCGCAACATTTCAGTATGATCCCTAGACAACGTTCTGAAAACGGCAGCATTCAAATCCTTGTTACCGTGGTGATAATGGCAGCGGAATTTGTTACGCGGGTACTCGGTATTGTCACCTCGTGGGATCTGGGCAATACCTCTCGCTTGGATCAGCTGGGGTTTCATAACACGTCACACCTTTAAAAGAACCCGGATTTACAACGCCGACTTTTTTAGCTTTCTTGTCTTCAATTAAACAAATTGGCATCATTCTAACACTTCTTCTTGAATTCTTGAATGAGACACACTGGATGGGACTAGTGAGCAATTTCCCCCACACCCAAAACGATGTTAAAAAAAGTTGGAGCAGTGCTCTCTGGAAAGTAGCGCGTCCCTTGCAGCCTTTTGTATTCAAAGTGTTGCTGTAAGAGCGAGTGAAGTGGGGGCTCGCTATTTTTGTTCTCTGCTGCCGTCACTGCGGAACACGAGGAACGAGCTCAGAGGGAGAGAGGAAAGGGCAGCAAATACAACTCTATTTCCAGTCGTTCTCGCTCCCCCAGACATTGGCTGCACGAAAAAAGAGACCACTCAGCTCCCCGTTCCTTTCCCCTTCACTTACGCTCCCGAACTCTGTGCCCTGAATATGGTGGTTGCTCTCTGAAAATGACCTCGAGACCAGTTCGTTGCCCCGCCCACCACGCATATTCAGGCACACATGGGCGAAAGAGTCGCGAACATATGTCCGTCTTCCCATTGTCTCGTGCTTTTAAAGTACATGCTCGGAAAAAATAACGGACTATGTGCACCTTGATTTAAGACCTCAAACCAGTTTTTCATGGTCGTCAGTGAGTTCTCAATCTTCAATGCATATTATCAGCGATGCAAAACAAAATTGTCTTTTTTTTCGCAGCTTGACGCGAATTTCGCTCCATTGTTTGCCACCTGCGAGATGACAAGAGAATATATCCTCCGTATTATTGACATTGAATAGTCGGATCTAAACGCTATATTAGATGCGTTGGTTCTCGGACCATAGCATTTCCCCTCCCATCGATTGAATCCAATACATGTTGGCGCTTGTTGAGGGAAAATCCTTTTTGGCGGCTATCAAAATAGTGGATTGTTTCACTTGACATTGTTGAAAGCCCGAGGCGTTATAATTCACCAGCCCGTGCACGACTAATGACGGACTGCGCGTGCCTTTGATCTACCTCTCCGAGCCCCGCTTCACGGCAGATTTAATCGCCCAGGGCATGAAATGTGACTCGAGGAGATAGAACAAAGACGCGCGCATGTTGCCATTGGTTGCTGTTACTTTAGACATATCAGGTTTCATGACAGACGAAAGCACTTCCGTTCGTCTAACAACAACGGCTTTCGCCGACTGCAAAATTGATATAGGATGTGTGTGTTCGACACAACATATATTGTAGCACAAATCCATGTTTTCATGTCTTGCATGAAATAGGACAATATGAATAGTCTGGGTTCGCAACCGCCAATTCTTGAACGTGCTCGAAAAGGACGTACTGAACGACACCGGATTCTTGTTGTTTGTACAGCCGGTTGATTGGTTGTTGGCATTGTCGATCTCTCGTTTTGCAGACGTATTTCCTGTATCGTTTCTCTCCTTTCTACGATGGCGAAGATGCCGCCATCGGAAGCGTGTCTCGTCTGTGGCGGTCGCAGTGACGGCGCGCACTTCGGAGCTGTCGATGCCTGCAGGTATCCTTAACCCACTTTTTTTTCATATTTTCAGGCAATAATACTCCCTCGGTTGCGTGGTAAAACACTTACATTGATCTTCAATGTCTTTAAGACCATCTTTGCTCTGAAACGGTGCGAAAAGTGAAGGCAGAGCGTTTCAGAGAATTGTAACTTACCAATTCAGTTGCACAAAGATTCAGCAGGTTTCCCCTCGATAACTGAGTTTTAGTGCCTGAACAATGCGCTGTGTTTTAGTCCTTGACAATTTATCCCCACTTCGAACGTTTATTGGGTGATAGACACTTCCTCAGTCTCGAACCATTTTATGCATTTTCTTCCACCAAGCTATCCCTTTTCCAGTTCAGAATTAAGAAATGTCTTCTCATCTTTTTAAGGGCAAAGCATTCTATGGCTGACGTTTTGAACAAATCCTTTGGAGGTTTGATAGCCAAGAACATTTGATCTATTTCGATTTCGAAAATGTTGGTTACGGAAAAAAACACCGAGAGTTTCTTGTTTTCAGTTCAGAGAGCTTTAGCGACGCTCAAAAGTTCCATAATAGGGTGCTCCGCCTTCAAGAGCACGCATGCATGCCCGAAAAGCTTCTCCCAGGGGTATCCCCCATTCTTCGACGGCAAACAAACGATGAGTCCGAAGTTTGCCGGCGTACACACAAACCAAGGCAACATTTTTCGAGAACCCTGTGAGAAGGGAATGGGCTCCTTCCTTCCAAAATGGTCTGGGAATAGGGGAAGTCGAGTAGATCACGGAATGACGTATCCTAGTGCGAGAAAAGTGTTTCCTTTGAGATAGAAGGTCTCAAAAATCACTGGTTTTTCGCGTTTTTCTCATTCGAATGGAAACTTCCTCACGGGGAGCGCCCGACCAAAGAGAGTTGTTGTTCGCTGACCATGTTTACATCAGCGACGTTGTCCAGAAGCTCATGCTAAAGGACCATGAAACGGCGGCATTCAAACGGTGTTCAATATAACATCTCAAAGGGACACTTTTCTTGCATTAAGATACTTTCCATGATCTGCTCGACTTCTCCGTCCTAACGGTGTATAAATATGCCAGCAAGCGATTGTAATGATTTCCTCTCATTGAAGGCTACGCTAAAGGGTGCGTATTCTCGAAAAACACGAGCGATCCTTGAACCCTTCTAGCTCACCGGGAAAAAAATTTTCGCACCACAAAAGGTAAACGGTAAAGCGTCCCTATCAGCCTTTCCTGAGGGTGGATCCTGGACGGCCAGGTTGCTCGAGAGCATTTCCCAACCGGCGTTGCTCAACCGTTTCTCCGGTGGTATTACCTGCGAGATCTAGTCACTACCGATTCCCATTTCTGGCACCGGGGTCGGGTGGCCGCAGCCGGAATTGAACCATTGATGGAATTTACGGGACTCATTATCATACAATCCTTAAAGGGCGTGCACTGCCTTCTTCCGTCGTATCATCACGTGTGGCAGGGAATATTCGTGTCTCGAGGGCGGCCACTGCGTCATCGATCCCTGTCAGCCTATTATTATTCGTGAATTAACTTTCAGAGTCCATGCATTTTGCTTTGATCCGTATTTGCTCGTGAACAAGATTTCCGCGTATTGTGAGGAATTCCTTTTCTTCTCGATTCGCTGATACAAATCTTGTCGTTCGCTAACAACTGGTCAAAACCCAATGTTTTCCACAGTTAGTGAAAGCGATTTTACCATTGAATTGAATGAAGAAGTAGAAGGAAGAATGCCCACATGACCTCACAATCAGAATCCACTCAGGGGGTATAATCAGGCAAGACGGCGGCATTGTATTCACCTCTTACCAGTTACCCCGATTGTTTAAAAAAATTGGAATCTTGCCGCACTGATTGATTAACAACGATCTTTCTCCCCTTCAAAATCTGGTATTCCAGACGCCCGAAATATCTGCCGCGGCTGCCGCTTCGAGCGCTGCCTCGCCGTTGGAATGCAGGCAAAGAGTGCGAGAACGGTCTTGTTTATGACTATTTAATGCGAAATATATTGAGATGTCCAAAAGAGGCGCGATGGCCGTGGTCCCATCCACAAGCTCCCCAACTGCACTCCGTCCACTTCAGTATTCACGCCGGATACAACGACTAATTCTTTGGTCTGTCGAAGCTTTTCTATACTCCAATGCACAATCGGTTACCTGAAATATCCCCTTGAACAGTTCATGAAATAGTTTTCTATAAAATTGCAACCTAAATTGAATTGTAGATCATCACGGAGGAAATGGGAATGGCGATACTGCGCCGCATTCACACGCAATATTCACAGTTGAAGGGCGTTCGTAAGCTCGTGCACCAGGGAGGGGTGGTGAGTTAAAGGTTGATGAGGCCTCTTGGTTAGTGCGATTCAAAGATAGCACGGAATCCTAGGTAACTAAGAAAATTTAACTTTTTATGATTATTCCAGAACCGCCCTCCTCGTGCTGCCATATTTGCGGATGTGGAGGACCTAAACCTTCGCGAGGTGCAATTCTTTGTTCTTGCTTTCCACTCAGAAGTACACGGAGGCTGACAAAGATATGATTGTGGACACGATGTCGGAAGAATTAATGGAAATTCACATTTCATGCCTTTTTGTTCTTCCGGGAACGTATTTGGTTCATAAATGACGGATAATGACAGCAAGCATAATGGCGTAAAACAGGCACGACTCATCTCCGACTTCGTCTTCAGCTCATTTCCGGCAGAACTTGCAGAGGTCGAAGCAGTGCAGCAGGTTATTTTGTATCAGATATTTCAATATAGGAAACCCAAGCGTTGAAATTCTGGAAACATGGTCAATTTCCAAGAGAAACAGCTGCTCGCTGAACGGAGAATGGACGGAAAGTTGTTAGATTTGATGTGCCCATTAGGAGTCCGAAATATTGTGGAAACATGCTCCTGGTTTTTGTTCGATGATAGATAAACTCATGCAGAAGGTGCTCTTCCAACTCTTCTTCCCGACCTTCCTCTCCTTCGAGTGCGCATTCCTGACAGCGCAGGCGGGTGAACCCGGCAAGATGTTTCTCTCTAACGGCGATTACATGGACAGTGGTCAGTGCTTTCGTATGTTTATATATCGGCGATCCAAAAGCGTCTAATATTCCGCACGCGACTGTTCTCCATTGAGAAGGAGTGTTTTTCCATCGTCTGGCAGGATAGAGATTATAGAGAGATTCGCGCCTATGTCCGAACTTTAGATGAGCTTGGATCGCCGATAAAACCGGTTCAACCAAACAAAACACGCATTTCTTGCAGCCGCGTTGTCTTCTTTCTACGACACGAAAAAGGATGGAAAGCAAGTCGATACTGAACAGGCTGTCAAGTACGTCTCGATACATTTTTGGTTCACAAATAATTATCCAAATTGTGTTAAATGAAAATTTCGCATCACCATCTTCAATGGAGAGGTACCATTTTCGTAGCTGGAATAAGATTCCATTTCAATATTTACCATGCTCAGAGAGAGAGCCAGAAACAGTCGGAGAGCGAATATCTTCAGGGTATTTTCTTCAACCTTCCTCTTCTTCACGGAACACTGCACTCTTCCAATCATGGAGAGAGGTCTGGACGAATATGAATTCTACGCCTTGGCTGCCCTCTGCTTGTGGGATTACGGTAAAGCTGAACCCGTGAAAAAATAGTAATAATTCACATCGTTAAAGACCACGCATCCATCACGGTGGAGACGCGCGAAGTTGGTCAGGGAATTCGCAAGGAGATCATCGGAGAGCTCATCTTCTACTATCGCTATATAAGGAGGTTTTTTGAAGGAGTAGGAGGAACATTTCCTTCCTCTCGCACTCAGAAAGCTGCCATTATGGTCATCTTGTGAAGTAAAAGGTCATATCACTTCGACTTCGGGGAGATAACCCAAGTTTTGGTGAAAAATCAGAAAATGTGCCTTTTTGTACCGTCTCTTTGTCAGGAATATAGCTAACACAAACGCAGTATTTTCTTCATATATTGCAATATGCAGATACACAGACGAGTCGGAGCGACTTGCGGAACTGATGCTCTTCATTACACCGATTCAGGTATGTTCTCATGGTAGTCGAATAATTCTCGTCGGGCTACAATATTGACGATGCTTACACTTCGTTATCAATCCTCCACCTTGTTGTCATGGTCAAGAAGAGCAATTAAAATACAATATTCGTGTCTCGTGATCTTACTGAAAATTGGAATCTTGGTTGAGAGATATTCAAATAATAATCTTGTATGATTTCAGCGCATGGGAAAGCGCCTCGTGGAGGACATTGAAGTCGGCCTCCTCTTCAAAATTTACGACTACGATGAAGCTTTGCAAGAGTTTCTCAATATTAGAAGCAAGATTGTTTGATGATATCCATGTGTTAGGTATGTAGTTGTAAAAGCCGCTACCGCGACATAGTGCTTCATTTTACTCTTGTCCCCCTCAGCAATGGATCTATGTACACGGAAATTACGTTTGGAACAAACTTTTAGGCGAATCCACAAAATGTTTTGTCTATTTTCGAGTACGCACGAAATAATTCAATCGGCCTCCTGGCTGTACAGAATTTTTTCATTTTCATTACTCTATGGAGGAACTTGTTTAGCCACACTGTTCTACCAGACTGCATATTTCCGGTTTAGTCTTCCTCGTTCGCCATTTACCAAATGCATTTTGACAATAAATCAGAGAAAACCCACAGACTGAACAAGGATAAAATTATTTATTATGCTCTCGGCAATGTACATGACGTTCCTGTTGTTTAACTTCTTCGATTCACCCCCCCGATGGAATCAGTGCTCTTGCCTGAAAGGCCCTCCCCCTTTAACTCTTTGAGCGGCCATTGATACGCACACGCACACCGTAGTTACACTTTCGCACGCCACATCACCGTGCTTTCTTCTCCTCTATCTCTGTGAGTGCTTACTCAACCGACTGGGGGCGTTGCGTGTCTAGTTTGTGACCTGCCAGGTGAACATCCTCCTTGAATTCAAACACAATGCGTCGGAGAGTGGCGTTGTTTTGGTTGTTGGAAAAGGAGAGAGCGCCATTTTAGGATATCTGTAACTCGGCGAACGGCTAATGATTTTTTTTATCTGTTTGATTTTTTTTGTTTTTAGTAGTGATTGGCTAATCACCCTTTGTATTTCCCTGTTCGATACTTTAAACTGCGTCTACAAGTTCTAGAATGTTAGAAAGCATCAGATGCTCTCGTTCTCCGCCATCTGCCTCGTCTGCCGAGGGCGCAGCGACGGCGCGCATTTCGGAGCTGTCGAAGCCTGCCGGTACAAATGGTTCAGATCGATTTATGTAGTCAGCTCATTTTCTAAATCTGAAGATACTTAATGTGGCTCAAGAATCTGTATTCTGTAATCAATTCAAGGGCGTGTGCCGCTTTTTTCCGCCGCAGCATATCGCGCCAGAAGATGTACGCATGCAAGATGTACGGATCCTGTCGCATCGATCATAGTAAATTTGTTTATCTAATATTCTGATGTGTGTTTCTATACTGCAAGAGTTATGTTTACAAAGAGTTCGATAACACATACATATGACTATTCAAGCACATGTATCACTCTAAATAGTTGGATAATTAAGATCTTGATATATCACAGGTGCAATACCAGTTTGGTTATGAGACGGTTGGCGAGGTGGCATCGTGCAATATCAGAGCTCCATTTTACGGAGGTAGATCAAGAGCTAGAACGGTACGGGTGACTGACAACTCAATTTGCGGCCAGACGCAGCAAATCGATATTTTGATTGTTTGGGTCCGGATTTGTAGCTATTCCTTCAGGCGAACGTAACATCTGCCGCAGCTGCCGCTTCAACCAGTGCATCACCGTCGGAATGAAGGCTAAAAGTAAACGATAACGGTTTTTCAATCAGGAATTCATGCTTAAAGGGTCCCTGCCACGAAGACTGTTTTGAAAATATCGTTGGAATTTTGCACGATTCCTGAATTTCAGGGAAATGACACAATTGTGTACTAGTTCGCCTGCGACCGTAACACAAAAGTGTACGACTATTTGACGTATGACACAATTGTGTACGGATTTGTTCCTAGGAAACACAATTGTGTCGTTTCCCTGAAATTCAGGGGTTCAAATTTCCGATTTTCAAGTTCGATTTAAAGCTTCAGAATTTGTTTTTGAACTTTTCGTTATGTTTTTGCGTCATTCACAATCGGTCCGAACACATTCTCATGCTCAGATTGTTCACTCCAGACCATCGTGGCAGGGACCCTTTAACGCCGGTTGCAAACTTCTATTTCAATGCATATTGTCCACAAGTCACAGCATCGATCAACAATGGACAGCCATAGTTTGGCACTGTTTTGAGTGCCAGAGAAGTATTTCTGACTACGTATTTTTTAGCAACATCATTAGATATTATGCCGCACCAGAGAACTTCCAACGTATCGCTTGGGAGTCAAAAATTTCTTGTCTTAAATCTCCGATTCCTTACAGGATTATATACCTATTGCTTCCAACTTAGACTCGAATCCATGTCCAGTACGAGGTTCTGTGGTGCGCGATAGCGAAGTGTAGAATAGTAGCAATAAAATTATGGATTAGAAAGTGCCGGAGATTCTTTTAATGCCAAAGGAGAGCTGCATCGACATTTTTCGTGACAACCGGCTGGATTCTTTGAACATTCTAATCACCAAAAATTCAAGGAAAACAATTGGGATATTTTTTTCCTCTGAAATATGGATGTTCAAAGTGTGGGATGCCGCCGGGATGCTGCCGTGGGATCCCGCACACACACTCGCCGCATTCCACTACGGCCAAAACCCGGCGGTATCCCACACTTTTAATTTCCAAATTTCCGGGTAACATTTCCAAATTTTTTCTTTGTGGTTTTGATGCTTTGGAGGTTCTAAAGAATCCTCCTTCTCGCTCTCAGGTATTTCGAATTTCAAACATTATAAAGTACTTGCTACAGACGTCCAGAAGAGGATGGATGCACATGGGCAATTGCGCCATAAATTCGACTCCATCGCAAGCACGGTCTGTGAGAGGAAGCCGGAACAACTTCCAATGGTTTGCTACCGAATGAACTATTTCATCAGTAAATTCTCTTTTCGAGACATAAAGTTAAGAAATATAACATTAAGAATGTTACGTCCTTCTTTCACACGCAAATGTTCAAGAATTTGAAATTGGCGAAAAAAATTTGCGCAAGAACCACTTAGGGGTTCTGTTCTGTGGATGCTCAATTCGAAGTCAATACTTCAGCAGGTGATTTCGGAGGAGCAAAATATGCCGATGCTACGCCGCCTCCACACGCACCACTCACAGCTCAAAGGAAAACGGAAGCACGTCCACAGTGGCGGCGAGGTGAGTCGTTGCGAAGTTTTCCCTCGTCCCTTTGCAAAGTCGTTTATCACTACTTCACCCTGTCACTCAGATCCGTGTTCCTCGTGCAGCTTCCTTCCATGATGTCGATGCACTCAATCTGCGTGACGTTGCACTCCTGGCTGATTTCATTCACGACGCTTTTCCAGATATGGCAGCCATGGAGATTGAACAAAGGGTACCTATTGGGACTCTTTGAAACGAATTATTAGCGAAAGAATATCCGATAAAATCGTATCTAATTCGCAGAAGGTCCTCTTCGAGCTCTTCTACCCCTCCTTTGTCATCCTCGAAAGTGCGTGGCTGACGGCACAATCTGGGAGCCTCGAGCGAGTCTGCCTCGTCAACGGCGACTACATGGACAGAAGTCAGTCTTCGTACCGTTTAAGAGGCCATTCCTGGGAACCTCAAGGGAGGGCGAAAAAGGGGGAAAAGATTCGACCGGTCGTACTCAACTTTACCTTTAAGCATCCGTCGCCGAGCTATGCGGCCCTATCCCTGCCCCTGACTCGAAGCCACCTCCGGACACCATGCAGGCTATGAGGTACGCGAAATCGGCAACATGGATTAAACGCGATTTATGATTTGTCACCTCCCACATTGCTTTTCCTAGGGCATACGCATCAAGTTTTCGCTATTTCACCGAGAACGTCGCAATGCCTCTGGCACGGATCGGCGTCGACGAATACGAATTCTACGCTCTCATCACACTGTGCCTCTGGGATTACGGTATTAGGTTGATCGGAAAGTAATGGTACATCGGCGATTTGAAATTCGGTTTCTCTGAGTACGATTGATTTCAAGGCATGCACGTTTGGGGTTGTGAAGG
>JACMIG010001687.1:0-18753 GCA_014805385.1 Levipalatum texanum
CATAGCGAAAGTTCGGCCTCGCCCTATTAGTGTTGAGTGTGCTGACCAAAAAAGTCCATTGACCTCGATTTGATATCTCGTTAGGTTGCTTCAGCCGGCTACATCCTTCCGATGCTTATCGCCCCCGCTCCTCTCACTAACTCCTGCCTCGTCCGCTCGCAGCGATGGCGCGCACTTCGGAGCTGTCGAGGCTTGCCGGTAAGATACTATTGTTCTTTATTATAGTGATACGGGTGCGACGCGCGAATTACCTATCTGTAATCAGCGGAACGATCTATCTTCTGCCTTCCATCGCATTCATTTCGCAGTTGAGCGCTAGGTAATTCGCGGTTCGCCTCCGCATCCCTAAATACCGGAAAATAAACGTCTGTCCTCAATTCACTTAATATTGCCATGTGCCACAACAGTGTAAATATTTATACCGAATCTTATGACTGTTCACTACTGCTTTATCGTTGGGTGCGCTTATAATTTCGTGGGAAGGTGGCTTGCTCCCGCGTACTCGCTGCGAGCAAGCGGTAGATCAATGCTGAGAAAGACCAGATAAATGTGGATAACGCTGTGGTTCCTGTCAATATCCGTAATCTGAAGAGGTGGTGTAAAATGTTCGTTCTCCTTTAAAGGGCCTGCGCCGCCTTCTTCCGCCGTGCCGTCTCGCGGAACAATGAGTATTCCTGCCCCGACGAAGGCACTTGCGTCATCGATCCAAGTGAGTCAATGGCTACCTGCAATATTCGTGGCTCCATGCGATTATTTGTGATTAGAGGTCTCTCTCTGCGTAATCGCCAGTGCGCGTTACCTAGGGGAGGCGAAGACATGCCAACATTTTTCCAAGGTGGACTGTCGCAGGGTAGAGCACTCCGTTATCAAGCGAGAGATCCCTTGTACGAATCCGTGAATCCGTGACACCAAAAAGGCAACTTATAGTGGTACGCTGCTAATTCCGGAGTAGCGCTTGTGAGGGAGCAGAGGGAACCTTTTAATTAAACGATACAAGAATCTTATGGCTTCAATGGAGTTTTTTTATCTTACGATAGAAGTGTTTAACATCTATTCAGAAAACCTTTGGAAACAAATCAATGAGTGGAACGCTTTTAAGCAACACTAATTTTACTTGATTTTTAGATGCCAGGAATATCTGTCGCGGCTGCCGCTTCGAGCGTTGTCTCTCCGTTGGAATGCTGACTAAGAGTTAGCGAATTGGATGCTGCTTTAACAACTTTGAACACTTGGAGATGTACAGAAAAGACGAGACCGAAATATTCTCCTACCCAACTGCACTTCATCCTCCCCCGCCCCTGAGAGCAAGACGACTCCTATGGTTCGTTGTGCTCATGCTGCATCAGTCATAGTCTGGCCAATGACTGTCGAAGGAATGAATTTACAGGAGTTCATCTCAGAGGCGCAGGGGATGCCTATTCTGTGCCGCATTCACACGCAGTATTCTCAGTTGAAGGGCGTCCGTAAAGTCGTGCATCTCGAAGGAGTGGTGAGCCTACGGTTAGGACGGCCGAGCTCTTATTGCTATTTCCGGAAATTTTCATCCCCGCTCCAGTTTATGTTCTTTCTTCAGATCCGACCTCCGCGCGCTTCGGTCTTCGCTGATGTAGTGGAGATGAACATGAAAGAGGTGTCAATTTTTTTCGCAAACATTTACTCTATTTGCACCGTTTTTAATTTGTTCAAATATATTACAGTCTGGACTGATATCCGACTTCGCCCTCAGCTCGTTTACCACCGAATTTAAACAGGTGGACGCCACGCAAATGGTACGTAATACTTACTATATCCATATTTAGAAAGGTCTAAATCTGTAAACATGTGACATTTTCTTCTACAACGCGTTCAGTGTCTGTATAAATAATAGTTTTTTTGAAAGAGCCATATTTTACCCTTTTTAAAATTATAATATACTGCAGCTCTCGAAAATAAACATAACTATGCAGAACGTGCTGTGCCAACTCTTCTTCACGACATTTCTATCCTTGGATTGCGCCTTTGCGTCGGCCCAAACAGGGGCACCACATAAGATTGTCCTAGCTAACGGCGACTATGTAGATATTGGTTTGCTTTCGTGTATATTTTTTGCAAAAGCACATGCATTGTTCCGATGCTTACAAATATGCTTCCAAGGAGTACTAATCCAAGCAATTTCAGCCGCGTTGTCTTCGTTCTATGCAACGAAAAAGGACGGAAAGCCTGTCAATACGGAACTCGCTGTCAGGTGGGACACTTAGCACTTTTGTTTTCGTCCGTAAAATCTTTCCAGGGAATAAACAGGTCACTCGAGCAAAATATAATGCGAATCAGTCGAGTGTGGATCCAATTCGCCTAAATAAACTAACTATATGTGAATATTCACTGCATCGTTTTTAAGCAGACCTCAGTTTATTGTAAACCACTGCACGCCTCATTCCCCTCTACTTTTTGCTGAACAACGCGCAAAATGTCCCGCCATTTCAGAATCTTCGAATCAAAATTTCGCTACTGCACCGAGCACTGCATCATTCCCATGATGCAGCTTGGCCTGGACATCTATGAGTTCTACGCCTTGTCTGCACTCTGCTTGTGGGACTACGGTACGATTGAGATTGTGAACTTTGCTAGCTTTGAATCGGTAGTTAGGCGAAATATTACTGGGGTCCACATCATTGACCATTTTTGAGTACGGAAGCAACCGGCTAGTCGAAAGGAATCAAAAGCGGCCCAGCTGTGGGAATGTTCATTTTGGTCCAAGGAAGCTGTTGGCAAGTTGTCCGATTTAGATTCCTAATGACAGGCTCGGCCGTTTGAACGGAATGGTCGCGACTGTGCCCAAAAATTGTCAATGTTGTTGTCTCGAGTAGTGGTTTGTTGAAGACCACGCCGGGATCACAATGGAGACGTGCAAAGTGGGTCAGCTCGTCCGCAAGGAGATCATCAAGGAGCTCATCTTCTACTACCGCTATATTAGGAGGTAAATTAAAAATGTGAAACTCGTCTGAAATCAAATTGCAGGTACACAAACGAGTCGGAGCGAATTGCAGAGCTGATTCTGCTGATCACGCCTATCCTGGTTGGACATTGATAACAATAGATTCGTCCCAAACAAACAATATATAATTTTATTATTATTTTCGGCGGAATAAACGTTCCGGACTGTACTCTCACCGCCCTGCGATCCCCTGTTCTCTCGTTTCCTTAACAGCCAAACTACGATAGAACAATGAAGTGAGATCGGAGGGCGATGAGCGTACAGTCCGGAACCTTTATTCCGCCGACAATAATATGAAGACCGCTTATTTTTCCAAAACTAACAGGGGAAAAACAGCGATAGAATTTCAGCGCATGGGTAAGCGCCTGGTTGAAGACATCGAGATGGGGCGCCTCTTCAACATTTACCATTACGACGATGCTATGCACGACATCGTCAATGTTAGCAGCAAAGTACTCTAATATAGTGTGCATTGTACACATCACGATCAGAAGAATGCGTGTTGCTTTGTTTTTTTTGCAATAGTCGAATGCAATATGTTGTGCTGAAGTATAGAAAACCACAGAAATGGGATAGTTTGGCCCATACATAGCATGGCTACTGCATATTTTATTAAGATTATTATTTGTCTAAATGTGAATAGGATTGCAAAAAAGTCCACCGATGGCCTGTCCCTGAGCGGACTCACTGCTCCATTCCTTCTCAAAGTCGTCGAGCAATTCTGTCTCAGCATTACCATTTGTCAGAAACAAACTTTAATAAAATATTGTTGTTTCCTTTGAAATTATCAATGATTGTCGGATCACCTCAGAAAGTTACTCCTCAGTAATTCCTCGCAAGAAATACTTTGAAACACCACCTCAAATTTTCTACGGTACGTCTGAAAAGCGGGGCTCCCATTCCATCGTCAACACACAGAAAAACGGTAAAGTTTCCTTTATTTTAAACCATAGTGTTGAGTGACGATAATGATATGATCCACTCAAAGAACGACACGAATTCAAAGCATACTGATCAGCCTCGTAGGTGGGTGCATTTCATCAGTTTATGCGAGTGACATCGAAACTTCACTGATCACCTTAGGGAAAATGCCATGGCATCTCAATCCATCGTTATCTCTCGATGCGAGAGACGAGAATGACAAAGAAATGCAGAAGGCTAGAGAAATCTTCGCAACAAAAGACCGTGACCTTCTCTGTCATCAGACTAGGAAGTGCCGGGTCCTTGTTCCTCTTCACGTGAAAGACGGCAGACCACTCCCCAATGATAAGACTTCATCTACGATAAGGAGTATATAAAGGCACTGCCTCCCTGCCGCCTCACCAACCACCTAACGGTTCAAGTTCACCAACACCATAAATGAACTCCTTCGTTCTTCTCACTCTTCTTGCTGCTGCATTGACAGTGGAGACACGAGTCTTGCCAAGAGGTCAGATATCCCAATCCCTAATAATCAACATCAATTCCTTCAGCCTCTCCCTGTGGCGACTTCTCCCTCCTTCCTCTCTCCGATGGCCGTTCTCTCTGCTACCGCGTGGATGCTCGGGAGCGCACCTGGCGAGAGGCCGAGGCTGCCTGTGCCGATCACGACGCCCACCTGGTCGCCATCAACGACTCCCAGACCAACGATGCCGTCCGCCGAGCCGCCCTGTCTGAAGGAATCCTTGGAGGACTCCACCTTCGACTGGAGGAAAGGAGCATTCTCATGGAGTGACGGATCCGCGTTGGACTTCACCAACTTTGGGCCCGGTAAGTACGTTCTCGCTTCCTCCTTCAGCGTCATTACGTGGCCTCCACCCGCATATCTCATTCATCCGATATTTTGCAGCCTTCCCCAATCTGGCCGAGGGACGATGCGTTGCCCTGCACACAACAGTGAATCCTGGATCGTGGCTGAACGCCGACTGCGCCTCCAAGCCCCTTCCCTCCATTTGCGTTCGAGCTCCCTCATCAAGTCAAGGACTCGTGGCCCCTATCTTATATTAGGCATGTTATATTATCTTATAATATAGGTATCAAATTGATCTCGATTCGATAATGCTTGTCCACGTCGGCATAATCCGCTCCTTTAATAAAGGAAATAAATATCACAAACAAAACTCATTGCCTACTTTCCAACAAACTCACGGCCAAATTAGACAAGGGTTGATTCATTGACTAGAGATATTTACTAGTAAATATCCTTGCGGATTCAGATATCTCGATAGCTCCTTTCGTGCATCCTTCCTTGGCCTCCACGATGCGGTGCATGATAGTGGCCAGAGTGGACGTGCGTTCTGAAGCTGTCAGAGAGCTGCAACGCTTTTCATTAGTGATTCAATTGCTCAGGAATAGTAACCTCGCAGACTTGCCCGAAAACCGATGTTGAAATGTGGACACGATCGCTTCACTCTGGTAGAGGCTTTAAAAACTTTAGTTTTATATGATATGGAAATATACCTTGTAATGTCGTCACCTCGCGGTAAATTGGGAGTGATGTCCAATTCGCGGCATCTCAGAGCCAGTCTCATCGACAAATTGAGGTCTGCTCGCATCGATGTCTCGATTCCATTCACAAGCACTTCTGGATGGATTACCTTGTCTGATATGGTCGCTTGTGATGAGGAAATATAGTGGGAAGTCATCTCGTCCTAAAATAGTCTGAAAGTGAATCTTCTTAAATTGCAATTACTTGCAATGATGAACGAAAATTTGAGGAAAACTTTGCTTGACGATTCTCTTGCGAAGCTAAGACTGAACGCGTCGGATTTAGGAAGAATCAGGATGCCCAAATGGACAAACAACGGAAGAGATCTACCGCCTAGGCAGAGGGCTACTATACGTGCGAGCGCTGGAGCGCTAGGAAGTCATTGAATACCCCCTTCCCTCCCTCCTCATTCACTTGTTTGACCATTGCAGCATCAATCTAAGTTTGTGCTTCGGTGTAGCTACGGCGAGAGTCCAAAGTATCGGCATTGCACCGCTTCATCGTTTCATCGAATCTTGCCTTAAACTCATTTATTCTAAACGAAACAAAAAGCACGCAGTAGCGACTGATGAGCTGTGAAAGTTGCTTCCATGCCGGTTCTCATCGAGCAATTGTGTAATTTAGAGCAGAAAAGCGAAAACAATTCAGACAAAATTCAAACAAGGCGAGCTCTGGAGAGTGGCGATAAAATTAGGGAGATTGTGTGACGAGTTTAGGTTATATTCATACTACTCAAAAATAATTGTGCAAACTAACATAAGTGTCCATACTTGATTAATAAAAAGAGGATCTAGAATGCCGATTTCGATGACCAAAATGCTCAGATTCGCCGCTAATCTGAAACAGATGAAGTGCGTTATGTGAAATACATTGGTTCTGTGTTTGGCATGAACACCTAAGTATATTGTGCGGACCGTATAATTGTTCCCTATAGATTAAATAAGAAATGGACCTGCAGACAGATGTGAGCATATGCGTATGACCGATCACAAAACAAGGCTAAATGAAAGGTAGAGTGGAAGAATGATGGAAAGGAAGTGACTGGACTTCGTTGTCGATTGTGGGGTCGTAGAGGAGCCGTTTGGGATGCTGGAAACAGGAGTAGGAACAGGTGATTGGGGTGCAGTGTCTCTTGAGGGTGAAGGGAATTGTGTGCTGTGAGCAGGCATTGTGGATTGCGGGTCTAAAAGATGGAGATAATAACAAAACGTTCCAGTAAATATACCAAGTACAAAGGGTATAATCTGGGCAGCAAAGGAGCCATCCTCGTCGTGTTTGCGGTTCCAGTTCCAGAAGAAGGATCCTGGCATTATATAATATAAATTTTAAAACAAAAAAAAACCGCACCCAATTCATAATATGTCGCGTAAGTAACATTAGTGCCATGGATAGAAGCAGGCACTCTGTAATAAATAATTTTTGTGGAAAGCGCTAAAAACCAATTAAAAGAAGAACTCACTGAAGAAGGCCGCCACTCATCGATTTGATGAAGATCGGGTCGTTGGAATTCATGTCAATGTAAAATGAGAGGTTGAAACCACTGAAGAAATGCTTGCTTCATATCTTGTGTGATCACCGATGAACTCACTGTGCTCGATAGTCCTGATGGATCTCCGTTAACTTGTACTGCATTTCACCGGAGTAATGGAAGATCTGCCCGTTGCGGCAGCCAATGTATCCCGGCGATGTAATGGCTGTCGAAATTCCGGGAACGAGATACGTCGTCCCAGTCTCTGGAAAATGAACTGATTGGTGTCTGGGCGCACCGTACCGATGTTTGCATGAGCGTTGAAACTGATCGACGTGGACTCGTCCGTTGCGATAGTGAGAATCGGGCTTCGAATAGGTAGGCCGATGCCGCCGTGGTCATGTCCACTGAAAAATAGATCAATTTAAATAATAATTATAATATAAAACTGTTGCGTTAACAAAAAATTCAAACTGTTGGTTGTAGATCGGGAAGCAACTTTCGCTCGATGCCTCATGCATTGTATCGAAGCCCGTGGTAAAGATTTTGAGGGTCCGGAACTGGAAGGATTTTGTTTGAAAATTACACCCAGAAAATTTAACTGAATTCAGCTCAATTCCCTCGATCGTCCACCACTCAGCGGAGATAAACATTAGTCTGAAACAAGTTTAGTTGTGTTATTTCAATTACGGACAACAAAATGCCAGTAGAATATGCACGTACATTTACACACTCATGACGATGGTTAGAACGTGGATAAACAGGTATGAATGTTTAGGTTCGTTCTGGACGATGCCTTACCGATTTGCAGTGACGTTCAATCTCTGCGTCGTGATAGGATTGTAGACCTTCGGAGGATCGGCTCCTGAAAATTATGTTCGAATTGCTCTTAATCTGCAAAATGGAAATTGATGAAAAGAAACGAACGTTTTCCATTTATGATAACTGAAACGACATAGAGAACAAACTGCGTACTCTCGAGGTTGGCATTGCGATTTTCGATAGCATACGAAACTCCTGACTGAACGATAAATCGTATATGCATGCAAAGCAACCAAATTTTATATCATCGGCAATCAAGGCGACTCGATTGCCGATGATATAGAATTATACTATTGTGGTGGTGCAAAGCTGTTCCAATACTCGTTCCGATTTTTACTAAACTTCGCCCTCCTTGCGTACCCTTCGGGAGCGCGCAAACTCTCTAATAGGGAGTGTGTGTGCTCTCTAAAGGAAAAAAGGGTGTTATCTAGGTGTTATCATAACACGAAAAGGAACAACCACATTTATTATCCCATCGCCTGGCGGGTTATACACTTTGGAGATAGTTTCACAACTAAGTGCGAGTAAGAGAGATGAGTTTGGATTGCCGATTTGAGCAATAGATTTCATACCATGGCTCGAAAATAATTCAATTCTGGATCGACGATAATATAATAACGGCAATGTTTTTCGTACCGCAAGATTCAGCGGTGATGCCGCATAGCTGTCCGCCGGTGAGTTCGCTCCCGCGAGTTTGCCGATGCTGAATTCCGAACTGTTGTTGAACAATTCGCCTATAACAACCTCTCGAGCACCAACCGACCGCCCTTTCCGTCTGCACTGGTGATGAAAATGTTGTCGGCTACGGCATCGGAGGACTTGTTCGAGATTGCCGCGAATACGAAGCAACCATTTTCGCAAACCGTTATGGCGGTCTGCAATGATCATCGGGTGCTGTTAAAAACAATTGCTAATCGATTGGCGAGGTTAATATTATAGCATGTGGCAGCCCAACCGTTGCAATTCCTGTTCTGCGTATTTCCGCATCCTCTTATCTCAGCACTAATAGGAATTTTATTGATTTCTTCAACACTTCATTTGCAATCCAGGAAGTACCGTTCATATTACAGCCATAGATTTCATTTTCTACTGGACAATATTTCAGCCATAAATTCCTTTTCTACTGGACAAAAAGAACTGTCTGCAAACGGATACAAGTTCGGAAGAGCATTTGAAAAGGTTGGGGTACAACATGCGCCTCTTCTGCATCGATTACACAGTAATTCGAATCTATTTTGTTTAAAATGACACCAGGACAAAGCCTTAAAAATCAGGCCAAGATTCATCTACAGAATTCAGCACGTTTCTTTCAGTAGAACTTACTCTTTTGTATTTTACCCGCGGGATATCCTTTGAAACTCATGGCTCTCTCAACTTATTACAGAGAGTCTCGAGCTCTCAATAATAATATCTTACCGTCGGAATTCCCTTGACATCCTGGAAGTCGAAAAGCTGCGAATGAGAAAGTGTCACCGCGGCAAATGTTTGAGTGATCAGAATAATTGATGAAAAGGCTAGGAAGAGGCACTGGGATATCATCGATGCAACTGGATTCGACTAAGCGCTGGAGAGCCTTTTGAGACTTCAGTAAAGGGCATCACCAAGGGGTGGAGCAGGGACGATTTATCAGCAACCTTTTGACGCATCGAGTTCTTATCACAGGGGGCGTGCAAACAAAATGGTCGTCTGAACAGTGATGTCGCTCGATTCTATTAAGTCCCTGGAGCCAATCCGCCGCTAAGACAAACTACTCAAATTAGCATATCATCTGCGCACGTTTTCTGAGTGCTGTCATAATATCGGCTCGGGCGTTTGTCACCCGAGCCGATATTACGTGATCATGCATTCCAACCGAAGAAGTTAGAAAATAGAGATCCCTTGCAAGTGTTGAAATATGGGAGGTAATTCACTGCAATAACGATGAAATCTCACTCAAGACTCCAAGCGTATTCGTCTAAATGACTCAAAGTAGGCCGCGGCGTGTCAAAGTGTAGTCCGGTCATGATAAAGAAAAATTCCATGCGCTCTACGTCTGCGACATGTTTACGACTTACTGTCGACCTTTTAGATCTCGTCAATGCCTGCGGGCTGCGCACGTAATAAATGCACACATGTAAAGGTAACAGTGTGTCCCTAGCAGGCTAATGATTAAGGAATGGACTTTTCCAAACAGGTAGGTGCTTAAAAAACCCCTTGGGTTCTGTACATTACCTGCGTGTTCTTTTCGTACCGATTCCCATTTCTGGCACAACGGTGTGTTGACCGCCGCCGGAATAAAACCGGGTATAAAACGTCTGAGAGTGTTGCCGTCTACATCGGAACAAGTTTCGCTGCGGCAAAGCCATTAATTATCCGAAAAGGCATAATCGGGTTCTAGACCATTTTTGCGTATAATGTAGGTATATAGGAATGTAATTTCAGAAAGTTGATTGCTTTATCTCGTGTCAGTATTCTTGCGTAGATTGAATTTTGACGTTCTGATTAAATGAAATTTTTGTAATATGCGCATTGTATAAAAGTGTACCCTTACGGCATACATCAGTTTAACAGGAATCAGAGTAATTCCAATTTGCTTAGAAATTGGCGGAGTGCGTCAAGGGCACCGTCAGGCTCTTGCTTTAAAGTCAAGACTAAAAGACACCAACGTCATCTGTTGAGCAGTCTTCCTATTCTTCCAATGGTATACACCGATCCTCTTCTCAACGTTTGTTCGCCTTCTTCATCCCTAATCCAATCATTTCAGAGCGCTACTCAATGCTATCAGTACATCGCGACTGGTAAAACATAGTTCCTAGTTTTCCTAAACGGCATTTCAGCCATGACATTTGTCGTCAACTTTGTTCTCATCGTCCTCATTCTGAATGTGCGGACTCGAGAGATTGGAGGATACCGCTTCCTCCTCCTCAGCTTCGCAATTTCGGACATCTATTACACGGTCATTCACGTCCTCTCCTACCCGGTTCGTCCTCCTTCCCTTCAGCAGTTCATTCTTTTCAGATCCCTGAGACGTACAAGAACTCGTACATGGTTCGAGGCCACGGCCTCCTCACGGATCCCTTCTGGACGAGTCTCTATCTTGGTGCCTACGGTCACTCATTTCCCCTCCTCGTCTTTCACTTCCTCTATCGGATCATCGCTTTCAAATGGTTCGGCCTTCCTCCGTTATTCACTTCACCTGTTTAGGCCTCATCATATTAACAAGTGCGCGCTTCTCCTGGTGAGCCTCATCTTTTCCGTTGTTGCCAACTCCTTTCTCTGGTCTGCGTCCATCGGTGATGAAGGGAAGAGCGCCTTGCAGGTTCTCTGTCAACTACTGGGTGTACACGACTCGGGACCTTGCTACCGTGGAGTACGTGCGGTGAGCGGGCGTCCTCTCACAGGATGAAGGGGTCCATTTCAGTCCTCTCTTGAACGGGGACGAACCCTGGCCAATCGTGCACACCCCGGAGACAGGCCGTCTGTATATAGTATGTGTCTACTGGGTAGGTCCAACTCTTTCGCTCTACTCCTAATTTCTTCTCCTAGACGGGCGAAACGTTCACGGGAGCCCAATGGCGTAATGTAATGGGGACGGCGGCCCTCTTCTCATCGATGGCGCTCGCCTACTCATTCATAATCATGTGTTCCGTATGCATCATGACATATCTGGAGTACCGCCGAATCCTCGGGCATGGGAGGGTGCCTTTTGAGGGAGAAAGTCAAAAGCGACGGAACGCGGCGCCTGCAAGCACAATTCTTCCGCTGTCTCATCTACCAGGTAGCTATTATCTCCGGAGAGAAGAGGAAGAGATAAGCCTCATTGCAGACAGTGGTTCCCTTCCTAACTGCCTATGTACCTGCGGGCTTGGCCATGACTCTCCCATTCTTCGGTATCTCCTATTCAATCTTCGGTGTCATCTGTCCCATCTTCTGTGCCCTCCACCCTCTCTTCGATGCCTCCATCATCATCTTCACTGTCACTGCGTACAGGTTTAGTAATATTCCATTTCTGAGACAATGGCTCTTCAGGAACAAAGTCCTCACATTCATGCAAAAACCAAACACGAAAATTTCGACTGCGAGTGTCTAAATATATTTTTCAACCTGTCGACAAAATTAAAATATAGGTTGTGCTTGTCGAATCAACTTTTTTTAGAATGTTCACATTTCGTTACGTTTAATCTAAAAATTCATTGTAACTTGAATCAAAGAGTTTTCAAAGCATGGACGATAAATTGCTTCACGACCGGTAACGTATTGTAAGTATTGTTCTAGCGCCGCTCTGCAGAATAATGAAGTGGTTCAGAATCCGTTTTGCTATTTGTACGTAGTGGGTGTCTCACTGCTTTGTGTCAGATCGGCCGGGTGTTAAGATAAACGATAAACAGTAGACAGGGAAACAGACCCGGAACAGTTTCCTGCGCCCCCCGCAAAAGTGGCAGTGTGCAATGTCATCGAACAACAGAAAGTGTCAACACGATGAGCTCTGAGTGCACTCGGCGCGTTTCATCCTGATAGCAAAAGAGTGTGCTGATCTCTAGGCGAGGGGCAAACAATCTGATGGCTTATACACCTTCAGACGAAGAAAAAGAAATCCCTCCTTCCTCAACTGATTATGAAAGCGCGCAAAAACCTGGAACGCTCGTCTGCCAAGCCGCCACATCTTGATCTTCTGTGATTTCTTGTATCCTCGTGGGGCCGGTATCGTGACCCCGCCTGCCTCGAGGTATATATTGCGATGCAATTACGAAGTCCACACATTCGCCATCTTGGCTATCATGCAGCGTCGCGCTCTACTGATTGCCTTCTTCATTGTCGGAGTTGCCGTCGCTGAGGTGAGTTAAGCTATAATTTAGCATGGAAAGATGTCTTATAGACTGGCCTCGATGTTTTGTCTCGTGCTCGCCGCCAGTGTGGATGCCAGTGCTCTTCTAACTGCGCCGGACAGGTATCCCCTCTGATCTAATTACCTACATTTTAATGACTGATGCCCTTGTAGCAGGCTCTCATCATGGTCCCGCAGCAACAGAACACGTGCAACAAATGCCAGAATACGTGCAAGGATACATGTGGCACTTCATACATATGTCTTTCTACTTGCCAGCAGCAGTGCGCTCCCGTCTGCCAGGTTAGAAATGTCCCTAGAAAAAATCATTTGTGACACGACATCTCTAGCCGGTGTGCGTCCAGTGCCAGTCTTCATGCCAGTCATCGTGTGGTTCTTCTTCCACATGCCAGTCTTCCTGCCAGCAGCAATGCGCTCCCGTCTGCAAGGTACATATTACATGTCCTGCCTAAAATATTGATGATTTCAGCCGGTGTGTATCCAGTGCCAGTCAGTATGCCTGGCATCGTGTGGTTCATCGCCCAGCTGCCAGCAGACTTGCAACAACCAGTGTTCTTCAAGCTGTGGAGGACAGGTTCGTCATGCTGCAATGAAACAATGGCAGACTTAATTACAGCATCATAATATTGTTTCAGAAGGTCATTGTGATGTTGCCGCAGCAGCAGAATTCGTGCAATCAGTGCCAGAATTCTTGCCAGTCTTCTTGCGGAACTTCGCCTGAATGCGTGTCTTCCTGCCAGCTGCAATGTGTTCCCGTCTGCCAGGCAATCATGAACACATTCCCATCTTCAAAGCATGATGCCTTCAGCCGGTATGCATGCACTGTCAGTCGACCTGCCAGTCATCGTGCGGCTCCTCATCCGGATGCCAGCAGCAGTGCAACAACCAGTGCTCGTCCAGCTGTGGTCCTCAGGTTCGAGGGACTCTACGAATGTATTATTACATTATTACAGAAGTCCATCCTCATGATCCCGCTGCAGCAGAGATGCGTCCAATGCCAGAACTCGTGCCAGTCCAGCTGCGGCTCTTCTTCAACATGCCAGGTTTCCTGTCAGCAGCAATGCGCTCCCGTCTGCAAGGTAAATGTTCATTACTTGTGCATATGAGCGAGACAACGCATGTTCCTTTCAGCCGGCGTGCATCCAGTGCCAGTCTTCCTGTCAATCGTCGTGTGGCTCCTCACCCATCTGCCTTCAGACCTGTAACAACCAGTGCCAATCCGGCTGCAACCAGGTATTGGACATGCACACTTGCTAGCTATGTGCTGTGGAGTGTTCAGTAAACGTTTACAATGTCTCTCCTTCTCTGCTCTTCTTTCATCCATAAAATTACTTCAGCCTCCGAGCGTCGTCGCGATCGTTGGTTCTTGTGAGAAGCGGTGCGAGAACTCGTGCAACAATTCCTGCCAGCAGGTGCCATCCCCCCTTTTATAGTACTTATTTTCATCGTTCCAGATGTACACTTTCTCGGCGTGTGCTCCGATCTGTGTGAGAGCTTGCAACGCGGCGTGCCGATTCAACGCCTGAATGTCTCACGGGAAAGAATTCACGAGCCCTTCAAATTGCTTGTACATATCAGATGACCACCGCATAGTAATAGATATTTTTACAGAGAACTTCAAGAGAAAAATAAACAATTCGTCATAATAACTACTTATTCCTTGAAGAGGGTCCTCGGTCATCTCAATCAACTCGCAATCTCGGCTGTACCTCAATTTACGCTTTATTTCGTGACCGATCGCTCACAAAGATAATTAAAAGATGGCAAAGTGATCTAGCATTGCGTAATTAAGAACTAATACATGAACAATTTGACTGATATTTTCCCTTATCCGTTGCTCCGAAAAATATCTAATTTTTGGAAATAAAATAATGAAACTCTTTTACACCACGCGACACTTGGTCAAACTTTGCAAATACCCCGTAGTATAATGATTTCGTTTTGTTCTCGCAAGGGCTCGGCAAACCTATTACGTCGATTCAGGCAAAACGACGAGTACGCCAACGTAGAGCTTGAGACGGGGAATCCGAAAAACAACTTTTTAGCGGCCCCAAGTCATATGCAAAGAAGATAATTTGAATCTGGAAACTTCCACAAATTGGCTGCGAATAGAGTGCCGCAATCATGGGCACTTCGTTGATTCGTGCTCACATCAGCCGGCGTGGTCTAGTGGATAACAATTTCCGCTGTAAATCCGTTTGTCGCAGGTTCGATTCCTGGTCGGATCTTATCTTTTGCTAGTTCTTTTTTCGAAGTTTTTTCCGTTTGCTCCCGCTCTCTCTCCGCTGTTTTCTCGTTTCTCTAACGGGTCCGGCGGTTAGAGAAACGAGAGAACAGTGTAGATAGAGCATGTGTAAACGGAACGCGAAGGAACAGCTTGTGCACCACCTCAACAGCTTCCTAATCCTTCAGACAGACGAACAGCACAATGCTCTCCTCGCGGTTCCTCGTTAAAGCGCTCCTGCTAGCTCTGGCAATAGTGGCCGTCAGCTCCGCAACACCAGCGCGATCAAGGTTCGAATAGTAGTTTTAGAGGCTTTTTTCACGAGATAATGTCTGTAGATCAGTACCGCGACATCGCTTCTTCACCCCGATCGTCTCGTTATACGACAGACGATGTTTCTTCTCCCCGATGCACTGCACCTTCGGAATGGTATGGAGAACTGTTACATTATTAGTATTATTATTATTACTCGAGTCCAATACATTGCTAATTTTTGAGTACGGACGCAACAATTCAGCTCAACCGGAAAGGCCGGCCATAAGGAATTTAAACAAGCCAACTTGCCAGCAGCTTCCTTGGTCCAAAATGAACATGTGCTCAACTCGGCCGCTTTAGATTTCTTATGGCCAACTTGGCCGGTTGAGCGGAATTGTTGGGGCCGTTCTCAGAAATTGTTGAAGACTCGAGTATTAAGACCCACTCGCTATATACGGTACGCTTGGAATAAAACTCATGTCATAAAATAGCACAAAATTTTATAATCGGTAAAACGGCAAAAAAGGGATCAAATCGCCAGCCCCCGAGGGCTAAATCATGTCAGAACGGAAATGTGGATCACCTAACTGCCGGTCCCACTCTCCAGATTTGTTTTCTGAACCGATTTGGCCCTCCTGGGTGCTGTTATCTGCATTTTTTTCACTGATGCTCATGTATAAACCGAACGCACTTTAAAGGAGGGGTAAATCGACTTTCCAACTTCCCAAACGAGCCGTGCCATGACCTTCCTCTCATCGTGGGCTTTACGAAAAACATAATTTTTATGTATAAAAGTCAAAATTTCGTTCATAAAAACCGCAAAAACAAAGTTATTAGCCTCTACTGTTTCAGGCAACGGCGGGAAATTTGAAAAATCCTACTGTAGCTTGTATTGGCACCGTGCCAAATCGACCTGACAATGATTTCTTCTAACACTGATATAAGAGGGGTAAATCTAAATATATCGGCGATTTTGGAAAAAAGGGCGTTTTTGGGATTCCTGCACCGGGCGTGGGAAAGTCATTTTCAATATCCCCGGGAAACCCCCAGTCTTTATGGACTGGGATGCAAAGGGATTCCCACTCCATGAAGGCTGGGAAATCCCCGGGAGAGCGAAATGGTCATTTCAACATCCCCGGGATTCCCCAGCCTTTATAGAGTGGGATGGAAAGGGATTCCCACTCAATTGTGGCAGTGGACATCCCCGTGATTTCGAAACAACCTTCTCAAAATCCCGGGGATTTTGTCTGGGCTCTCTCACATACACACACTCTTACCAGGTGCCCCGACAAAGGGATTCCCACTCCATAAAAGCTGGGAAATCCCCGGGATGTTGAAACGACCATTTTAACATCCCGGGGATTCCCTTGCCTTTATGGAGTGGGAATCCCTTTGCATCCCACTCCATAAAGGCAGGGGGTTTCCCGGGATGTTGAAATGACCTTTACGCTGTCCCGGGGATTTCCCAGCCTTTACGGAGTGGAAATCCCTTTGTAGGTTCACCTAGGACAGGAATCCCAAAAACGCCCTTTTTTCCAAAATCGCCGATATATTTAGATTTACCCCTCTTATATCATTCTGATATAGTTTTTTTGTATTTTAAAGTGCTTGAAAATCGAGCATCATTTTACCCTGAGAGTCGGTTTACCCCTCCTTTAAATGCTTAATTTGACCCGTTTTTGGAAGTGAGACCTCTTCTCGTTGATGAAAGGGAACACTTTCAAACAAATACTGCGATCGCTGATTACCAGCCAAATTGTTTCCAGGTTCATCCGGCTAAAAATTAACATTGCTCTTCGTCGAAAAAGCGTAATTAAATATCTTCCGCAAGAACGATTATTATGGTGATGCACAAGCTGCTGCTTTTGCGTTAAGTTTGCACCAGTTCTCGTTCCACTCTTCAATCGTTACTCAATCCAGAGAAACGACAGAACAGTGGAGAGGGAGCAGGTGCAAACCGAACGCAAAAGGAACAGCTTGTGCGCCACCACAGGTATTATTGTGTATAAACAGGTTGTGTGCATATCAGGGCGATCAGCTATTATGGGATTCCACAACATTGCCAAAAAAATCGTTCCGCGCTTATTTCCTGCGGTTAGCGAACGTTCCGACGTCCCTCGGGTCGCGCTCGCGCGACCCGAGGGACGCGATTTTGCGCTTCCGGGAAGCGTGAGGTGCGCTATTTGGGGAAACGGTTGCAGAGGAACTGCGACACAAACGCGCCGGGTTGACAGGGGTGGAGAAGTGCGAGAACGGTGCGCTATTCTCCTCCCCTTGCCAACCCGGCGCTTTTGTGTCGCAGTTCCTCTGCAACCGTTTGCCCAAATAGCGCACCTCACGCTTCCCGGAAGCGCAAAATCGCGTCCCTCGGGTCGCGCGAGCGCGAACATCGGAACGTTCGCTAACCGCAGCAAATAAGTGCGGAACGATTTTTTCGCAATGTTGTGGACTCCCATAATAATAATACCACCGGAGAGACGGTTGAGCAACGCCGGTTGGGAAATGCTCTCGAGGAACCTGGCCGTCCAGGATCCACCCTCAGGAATTCCTGATAGGGACGAACCTTTACCTTTTTACCTGTTCAATCTATCATCAGCTGTGATGGTGGCAGTGAGTGGATCCACTCGCAGTTCCTCCTGTATCTCCTGCCACTCGGTGCTTCCGTTCGGAGTGGACTCGTGCCTGGTGTACATTCCGAATTGGGCTGAACAGGCAATTTGGACAAGCACTGAACACATATTCCCTTTGAAGCATGCAACGACTTTGGATCCTTCGTCGACGCCTGGCGTGAGACGCGGAATTGCAGGTGAGAAGGGTCTGTCCTCCGTTGAACGAAATGGCTTTGATCCACTAAAGCTGATCTGATAGGGCCCCCCCACTCTGCCACGATTGTTTTCCGGAGAATATTGTTGTCGGGTTAAGGATGGACGGATCTGTAAATGATATCCGAAAAATTCCTTCCAACGTTGCGAGAGATGAAATAAGTGCTGGAAGCTTCGTCCACGTTTCTCTAGGCGAGATGAATGAGACTGGGGGCAATTCCATGATTTCAGTTTCTTGCAAAAGTCTGAATTGTAGCCGCTTGAAAGCATATGAAATCTTACATCAGCAAGTGGGAAATTGTTGAATTTTTCATGTCAAACAATATCATCGAGAGATAAGCTTATCCAAATTAATAGTTTCCGAGACACCAATGTGACTGGTTCTTTTGCTTCAAGTTACTGTCTTTCAAACAAACGCCTGGAATCGTCTCTGCTTATTGACTGGTGGATGTCGGACGATGAAGAATCTCCGATATATTTCAGTGAACATACGCTGGTTGGAGGAGGGTCGATACGACACGGTAGGGTCAAGATCAAAAAAGACACCGAAAATCTGACGCAAATCCCTCTGGCAAATCCCCTTCTCCTGTGCGAACAGCTGAGCGCGCACACCCCCTGGCTGTCCCAGGAACTTGGCACTATGCCAGATCCGCAAACAAGTAAGACGTTTCACGGATTTCTATTTTCCGGTCGCGAAACGTAACTCTTCAAATTGCTGTAAAATCAGATTCACTAAGATTTAGAATTTAAAAACCATGTGGGTACCTCGGCCTCGACCAGTGCATTCCAAAACCAAAATACCGCTACTCCTGGACTTCTAGATCCCGGTTCATCCCACCTTTTGTGATTTTTGAAAATCTGATACAGTAATCCAATGCCTGATTTAGACATTTTAA
>JACMIG010001689.1:0-18742 GCA_014805385.1 Levipalatum texanum
GCTTCTCGCCGCCGGGTGCTTGCCGTTTGGGGTCGCGCGGGAATCACACTCTCACGCGGCATCTACGTGTTTTCACACGTCAAAAACATGTTTTGACATGTTCCTGTGAATTTGGGAACATTTTGAGTACCTTTGGAAAAATCATGTTTTTACGTGTTTTGACACATTTTTTACAGGTCCAAAACATGTTTTTACATGTTCCTGTGAAGTTTGGCATCGATTTGAGTATTTGTGGCAAAATCATGTTTTACGCGTTTTGACAAGTTTTTAGGGCCCAAAAACATGTTTTAACATGTTTTTATGAAGTTTGGGAGCGATTTGAGCACTTTTGGTTTGGACACTAAAAACATGTTATGACGTGTTTTGACACGTTTTTAGCGCCCAAAAACATGTTTTAAGATGTTTTTGAGAGGTTTGGGAGCGATTTGAGCACTTTTGGTTTGGACACTAAAAACATGTTCGGACACGTCAAAACTTGTCAAAACATGTCAAAACACGTTTAAAACATTTTTATGATTCTCGCCACATCGTGCCGAGTCGATTGACACCCTATTTGGGCCAATTTGGCCGATTCCGTAAAATCCGGTTCCGGAAAGTGGCATTTTTCGGAATTTACGGTCCTCGAAAATATGCGGAATCGTCTTCCCGAGGTCGACTTAGGGGGGTACGAGTTGCAGTGGGCTTCAGCAGCTGATATCCTGAAACATTAAAGATTCTAGATTACCAAGCCCAGAAAACCTTAGTTTCAGTGGTAGTGCCTTCGAGACTGCTGCAAGTGCGATTGACCGAAGAGCAGAAACCTATAGGGACAAATCATTAGAACAGCTCTAGTATAATATTTAGCAAAAATGTACATATTTCGGCTGAATTGCCAATGCGGAATATACCTTCATCGCCAAAGTATTGTCCGGAAACAAAGTTATGCGGAGGCGTCGCGCGAACTACTGAGATAAACCGCGAAATGAATGATCTACTGCGCATCATTGCACTCATTACGCTACTTATTGCGGAGTAGTTCGCGTAGCCCTCCGCATCATATACCGGACAATATGCTCTCGAAAACCCACCTGTTCGCATCTCAACGAACAAAAAGGGCACAGATTAATCTACTATGATACTGCGGGATATTTTGTAGGGCGACGAGCGTACTGTCCGAAGTTACTTCCGCTGACATTAGCTTGCAAACCTCTGTGTCTTCGTTAGTCCTCCACACTGCTAGCGCATTTTCCCGTTTTCGAGTGTTGTTCACCCACCTGTTTAAAGAAGCGACGATTGAGGCGGTCTCCGAGCTCCAGCGATAGTTCGAAATCCACACCTAGTAATTTTCATGTCTCTGATCAGCGTTTGGGCCAACCCATTCTTGTGGACACGTAGTGAAGAGTCTGCTCTCTGCAACGACAGCCCCGAAATGATCATGCTCAATATCGAAGTTGAAGAGCCGCAAAGAAGATCCGGAAGCAACGACGAAGGGACGAGAACCCGTGTGCGTCGTGAAGCATGGAATAGGACCGCACTGGCTCTGCAACATGGCATTGGGAGAGAACAAAGCATCAATTATGTGCGCAGAACAGTTTTTTTCCAAGTATAGAGCCTCGCTCACCTTTGCGCTACTTGAACATGATTTCCAACTGAACAAAAGCGGAACTTTTCTCCTCGCTCTCGATATCATAAAATTTCTCACAATCAAAAGAGGTTCATTTTTTTAAATGAATTTAAATCGTTGAGCTTTTACAAACTAACCGCCTCTTTTTCCATGTCTTCCACGCCATTGTTCACTGACGAGACTTGATAGGTTGCCTTGTCGACTATGAAGAACGAATAGCTCCGAATGAAGTACAGGCTTGTGCGGGAAGCAAATCCTATACATCGATAATACTTCGGTACGTTTATATTATGACAGACCTGTCTTTACATCATCATTAACATAAGGAACATCGATTCGTGCCGATATGCGATGACCAGTAACGCGTCCATCCCCCATGAGCTTCCACTGGTGAAGCTCCTCATTAGGGCTATGTTAAAAAGGTGAGTTTAGAACTTATCATTTCAATATTACCTGTGTGGCAGGGAGCATACGGTGAATAGTGTCGATTCATGAAAATCGAAAATGAATTTGCATCTGGGTAAACTGAAATTGTAATCAATGCTCTCAGGTAACGGAAGATACTGAAATATAATTCTGAACTTATTATTGTGGTGGTGCACAAGCTGTTCCTTTTGCGTTCCATTTGAACCTGCTCTCTCTATATGTTCTCTCGTTTCTCCAACCTGTCTGGCGGATAGAGAAACGAGAACAGTGGAGAGAGAGCAGGAGCAAACGGAACGCAAAATAAACAGCTTGTGCACCACCACAATAGTTGTGTCCACAAGATTCACAATTTTTGAGCACGGACGCCACCGCCCAACCTGGCCATAAGGAATTTTAAGTTGCCGACTTTTGGATGCGTTAATTTTGGTCCGAGGAAAACGCTGACAAGTAGTTTTTTTAAATGTAAAAATTCCTTATATTGGGGGCCGCGCGAAGCGCGGGCCAGATTTGGGTTTAATATGGACATCCGCAACTTCCTTTTTCCTTATTGCGTCCATACTCTAAAATCGTTAATCTTGTGGACTCGCATGATAACTATTTATGTCGTATGCAGTGTTACTTATTTTTCATAAAATGCTTGCCCCACCTGCACGTCGGTAATCTGCGTGAAATTCTTATCTGAACCGCGAATAAGCAAGTAAAAAGGCTTGTCCAGAGCAAAGTAAACCATGTGTTTTTCTGCAAATCATTGTATTTCTAATACATTTCAAATGTATTTTCTTTCGTTTAACAAACCTCCGAAAACGGCTGTGCCGCGCGTGATATTATTGAAGACAAATCGGGTTGTCCATGTGCTCGTGGCCCGGCTATATACCTGAGTGCGGATGGACTTTAATTCCGCCCTGAAACCCTGCCCATTCTCACCGCGATCCAGCCAATATTTCCCGCGGTGATCGAGCAGACGATGAAGTCGTCGCGGCTTCCAATGGGATAGAGTTGAGTGAAAAAGCGTTCTTCTTCCGTCGCCCGGATTCGGGAACCTAAAGGCTGACAATGCATTTCTTATTACGTTGGTAACAAAGTAATTTTACTCGCTTGATGTTCTCCGGAAGCGCCCGTATCCTACGCACATTGAATGTTTAGTTTAGAAAGTAAAAAATTAAACGATATCATTCCAAATTTTGAAGTAGGCGAAATGTACGGGTTCGGCATTCTCGTTCACAAGTAGCGAACGAATTGGAGAGGTGTACATCAATAGTATGGGTAAGTACCCATGCGTATTCTCTTCATGCTCATCAGTGGAATCCGCAATAGCTGGTACCCGGAAAATTCATATTTGAGGTTACTTTGCTTCCAACCTAATAATATAGGTCCACTTTCTACCAAACTCCACTATTTGTAACCATCCAGAGTACGAGAGATTAGCAAAACAACGAAAGCAGTCGGAAGCGCATTTGAGAATTCGGCTAATGGCCGTCGCGAAAGAACGCCCATACTCTCGTAAGATGAACGCTATTGCAAGAGACAACAACGGCGAAAACCTTTTCGATCTTATACATCATGGCTCCCGATTGATCGACCGGTTCCCCATGGAGAACTCGCTGGAGCTATTTAGCAGGGCCTCCACACGTCCCACCCACGAATAAAAAAGTGGGCTTAATAATGAAAACGTTGCACAATTCATATTAGTTTTTATAGAAATATTTACCCCACTGTGATTCTCGGCAATATCGAATTAGTATTTAGGAGGGATTTCGCACCTTACTGAAAAACTGCCTGTCACACGGGGGGTCACGCGCCCATAGAAAGCGCGACCCAAAAACCATTGGCCACTCTTTAAGGGCTCGTATCTGGCTAATAAGTAGACAAGCGGCAAAAGTGCCCGGAGTGAACAAGATGCAGTCTGACATGATCTACCAGATCAGCATAAAAAAGTAGATCACAGCTACCGTTGGCGAACAATCCTATCGCCCTTTTGGCTATGGACAACGCTTCTCCTGGGAGTACGGTAGTGAAAATGGGTGTTTACCCCCGATTTTCAAGTTTTTTTCACATTTGCGAGACCGGTTATATTGCACTATTGCACTAATAAATATGTTATAGCAGTCTACAATACTTTTAAATGTTATTGGGAGGTCTCAAAGTGAAAAGCAAAAGTTCCATCCCGGCCGGGGTTTGAACCCCCCAGGGGGCGAAGGGGCTGATTCGTACAGCGCCTTAGACCACTGGGCCACCACTCCGAGAGCCTCATTTTTTTGCGTCGCGCGTGACCCACGTGCGGTCACAAGAGGTATTCGGACAATTAAAGAATGTATTTAGATAAGTGACGCAAATAAACGCTGCGATAAATAATAAAATTTATTATATAATAGATACAATTTCAATGGATACCTGACAGGCACTCCAGTTCGCGTATGCTCATGTCCTCGTCATCTTTTCTTTGCTTCTGTGCAGCACATTCCTCCACGTGCTCCGCTGCTCGATTTGGACCTGGAATTGAACAAATACTGGGCGAACATGAATTGATGATTTTATTAAGATTATTGTAGTAATAGATGTTTATCAGGCATTAAATTTATGAAGTATTTTCACTCACAAAACAAGGAATAGCCGACGACGCGAGCCATCTGCAATGGTTGCACGTTACAAACTTTCAGATAATGAAGGCAACACGCATTTATAAAACGGTCTGAGCACTGTGTGAATAACTGCGAGAGTTTGAAGTTGCGCCATGGCAGCTGGAAATCATAGCACCACCGTAATGGCAAAGGCAATCGTGAAGCATGCGCTGTGTCAGTTCCGCGCAGGGACAGTGCATAAACAGAAGTAATATGTTGTTTACAAAAACATTACATCTTTTTTGGGAGTCCACAACATTGTGAATAGAATATTTACTGCGTTTAGCGGAAATGCTCCAATTGGTTCGAAATGAGTTTTTCGGCTATTCTAGTGGTTCAATGGGTTGATAGGAAGACATAAAATATATGAAAACATCAAATTTGCCCCTTGAACCACATTTAAATGGTAAAATCCGAAGTTTACGGAATTCATGAATAAAAATCCAATTGCGCTTGTTCTAGTGTTTTCTTGTCCACATTTTTAGTGAATTGCATGAAGACTACTCTAGAATCTCCAAACAGCTTAAATTCACTAGAAAAAACTACAAATAAGCCTGTTAACGAGGGATTCCGTAAAGTTAATCGCTAACGCCAGGTAATATTCCGGAACGATTATTTCGCAATGTTGTGGACTCGCATAATATCTACACATGGCACAATTCCATATTTATTACCCTCGGCATAACAAGAGAAGATTGTCAATTCAAACGACATCAGGGAAATTTTTAGGAGAGAGAGAAAATTAATAAGTATTTTGTTGCAGTCAAGGAGCCTACGACTGATTTTTTGAAAAACAATCAAAGTTCAAAATCCCAAGCTCGTACCTCCTGCGTCGATTCCTTTCCCTCTGCCGTGCATTCCTCCGCCCGCTCCTCCACCGAGAGAAAACTGCGGGCAACCCGCAATTTGTCTCGTGATCGCTGCGTGGAAAATGAATATTCCTCCTCGACCACTCGCACGCTTTAATACGCTTCACTCGTCGTTTCAGAATCAAACTGGCTATAAAAACAGAGGTAGATCAATAACTGCATTTACCCAAGCAGTCGTGGTAATGAGGATAGACAGCTCCCGGTGCCCGACAATGCACGCATTGATCGTTTTTGGGCCGCTGATTGCGACGGAGTTCAATTACACGGTAAGACACTTTTTATTCTCTGATTGTCAATCCATTGAATTCACCAAGACGCTACCATAAGTGTTTCAGAATTTCTATTGCGGATTGTCAGACAATGAAACTTACGTCACCCAACTCCTTTGCATGCCGATTTGTATGCTTGTTTTTCCATGTGTGGAAGACTCTATTTCCAGTCAATATCATTCCTTGTCTTTGTCTTGATTTGCCATGATTTGAGAAAAAAAACTTGATCGCTGAGTGAATGTAGTGTGAGAAGAATCGTGAAATTATTTTTATTTCATGGTACTGCGAAGACTATCGCTTTATCATACTGACTGCTAGAGAATAACCAGACTATGAAACAAAAAAAATTGAGTTAAATATGGTTTACTCAATTTGTATATTGCGAATACGTTTCACGGAATCATAAATCGGCATCAGATAGTGTGGTCCCCAATATGAGTGACATTTTTTTCCTTTTCAAGCTCACTAATCAACCCTCTACTCTTCTTGGAAGCTGGCCTCATCATGGTTGAAATCGTCCGATGATTGACGCTGCTGAAGTGGACAAGGAATATTTCCAATCAAATATAGCACGAAAGATCAAAGATCAAAGTTCACAATCCCAAGATCGTACCCTCCTGCATCGATTCCTTTCCCTCTGTCGTGCATTCCTCTTCGCCCGCTCCTCCGCCGAGAGAAAACTGCGGGCGAACCGCGATTTGTCTCGAGATCGCTGCCTGGGAAATTACAAGTTGTACCCATTTTCGTCCGGTATTAAAGTGATGCGGAGGCGACGCAAACTAATCCGTGGTAAGCAGCGCAATGAATGACCTATGTACTGCGCTTGCATACATTCATAAACGCTGTTTATCACGGAGTAGTTCGCGCGTCGCCTCCGCACCACTTTAATACCGGACAAAATATAACTTGTCGGTGCATTCAAATGTCGTTGAATTGATACAGAACGAATAATCTCGCACAGGCTGCCTTGAAAGAATGGAGTTTATTTTTTCGACCCTACACTTCGTCTATCGAACTAAAGCAGGCATGAGAACAGATTCAGATCGGTTGAAACATAAGTCGTCCGCTCTCGATAACTCGCAATTGTTCGAATTGCTCTACATCTCTCTTCTGTCCCATCTGAATTTCCCTGCTTCTCTTCTTCTCCTTCCCGCCAAAATCGGAAATAGATATTTGGATCTGAAGTTAATTTTCTCTCGCTCCTGATAAGTAAGATACTCGTTTAATGACAGCACGGAACTGATGCTGATACAGAGGCGGAAAACATGTTGGAGATTGAAGAACCCGTGCTGAACAATGTTAATTTGAACTCAATCGTGCAAATTAGTGCTGTTCGAAGCCAAGGTACAACAGCTATTAAGTTATTTCAGAAGTATGAACACAAATATTACGCATGAAACATATTCACACCTCCGCAGAATCTTTTTTTACTTCTTTGTCAGGGAAGGTTGAGTGCCTGCATGGTGCATCGAGAATTTTTCCTTTTTCTTAATGTTTTTCAGGCTCGTTGAGTGCCTAATGCCTGCGCAAGAAAATGAGATAATTGTATCGTCTTTCAAGTTGCTGAGCGACACTTATTACTTTCGCAATACATGATCTACGAATGGGCAGGCAGTGAAACATATTGCAAGGAGCCACAAGCATTACTCCGATCTTTCCGCACTTGATATCGTGGTGGTGCAAAGGCTGGTTCGCGCCTAGGTGCGAATTTATCTCCACTGTCTCAAACCTGATCATACAGTTATAGAACCGAAAAACTATGGAGAGAGAACAGTCGGAACGGAACGCTAAAAGAACAAGCTTGTGCACCACCATAATACGAATTGATTAACCGATTGTCCGCGGCGAGTTCGCGGGAGCAAGCCGGGCATTCTTACCTGCGCAAATAAAGTACACACAGCAAGATGAACGTTACGTGAGTACTTATAAAACAAAACTTGAATCACGATGGCTATCTGGGTATGCGGAATGATGATAATATTACTTTTTCAAAATGTCTTTTGCGGGTTGCCAGGCAATGAAACACAGGTGACTCGAAGGCAGATTCATTCGTTACTTTTTTCTCCAAGCTCATTCTGGGACTGGAATCGTGTTTCTTTTCCGTTGCGAATTTTGAATACGTTTCAACCCATCACAAATCCCCAGAGGCATGCATGGTTATCAATACGACGCCGGTACGATCGGACCATCCTGCAGTGACCTTTTGCCCTGTACCGTGCACTCCTTTCCACCCCTGATTTCATACTGCTTCACTAGCAGTTTCAGAGCCAAACTAGCAAAAAAAACGTGGTAGACCCATAACTGCGTTTTCCCAAGAAGTGGCGGGAATTATGATAGAAAGCTCCGGGTGCCGGCAATGTTTGCGAAGATCGTTGCTCACATGCTCTTAGGATTTAAAAACAAAATAGGAAAGTCTTTTGTTCTATGATTTTGAGCTCGAAAATGCTGCCATCATCACCTTTTCAGTATGTCTCTTGCGGATCATCAGACAATGAAACACAAGTGACTCCGACAGTTTTCAGATCGGTTCGTAACTTTTTCCTCTTGTGGATATTTCTATTCCCGGTCAATATCATTCCTTGTCTTTGTCTTGATCTGCCATGCTTTGAGAAAAAACCCTTGATCGTTGAGGGAAATTAGTGTGAGAAGAATCGTGAAATTATTTTTCTTGCATGGTACTGGGAAGACTATCGCTTTATCATACTGATTGCTAGAGAATAACCAGACGATGAAACACAAAAATTCGAGTTAAATAAGGCATGCTCAAATGTTCTATTACGAATAGGTTTCAACGAATCATAAATCGGCAACAGATAGTGTGGTCCCCAATAGGAGTGACGTTTTTCATTTTCAAGCTCACTAATCAACCCTCTACTCTTCTTGGACGCTCGTCTCGACATGGTTGAAATCGTCCGATGAGAGACGCTGCTGAAGTGGACAAGGAATATTTCCAATCAAATATAGCACGAAAGATCAAAGATCAAAGTTCACAATCCCAAGATCGCACCCTCCTGCATCGATTCCTTTCCCTCTGCTGTGCATTCCTCTTCGCCCGCTCCTCCACCGACAGAAAACTGCGGGCAACCCGCGATTTGTCTCGTGAGCGCTGCCTGGATAAAGTTCAAGTCCTTTATAAAACTTTTTTATTCAAATTGTGGTTGAATATACACAGAACGACTTCTATCGCATACGCTGTTTTGAGAAAATAGAGTATATTTTTAGACGCTGCACACACCAAATAACAAAGTAAAGCAGTCGTGAAAACAGATTCTGAATCGTTGAAACATAACACGTCTTTCACAACTTCGCATAATTTTGGTTCGCGTCCCGTTGACTTGCAATCGCTGCTGCGCATGCAAATTGATGTTAAATTCTGTACTTGTCTGCGCTGCATTGAAAGAAATGTGTGTATTTTTTCTATCCATGTCACTTTCACCATCAATAAAATCAAAATAAAGCTGAAAAGAGGTCAAATTCTGGTTGATTGAAACGTATTTGCAGGCATTTGGTTCAGAACTTTGTTGCTTCATCTCTTTATCTAGGTTTTATTTTGGAAATTCGATTTGCACATTTACCGATTTCTTGATATACAGGTAACCCTTCCTCCATCTTCTCCTTTTAAAGAAGGACTCCGAGGACTTTCTGGGTTATATATGTGGCCAAGTACAGATTTTTCTCCATTGTCGATATTTAAACAAAACATTTTTCAAAAATTCTGAAAATCCATTTTTGCTCGTAAAAATGCAGTAGAAAGTCAGTATCGATTTTTCTTGGATATAGCGGATATGAGCGGGTCTACTGAATACAGTGTGGTAAATCGATATGAAATAAAGATCACAAAATCGGTGTCACATCGAGTTCAACAGTTTGCAGCATATATTTTCGTTACATTGATGTAAAAACGTCCATTTTCCTTCATTTTGGGCAAAAATCGATATCAAATATATTTGATGTATGACAGCATTTTTTTGGCTGTAGACGAGTTTTAAAAAAATTTCTAAAAATTTTTCCGACACTTTCGAACATGGGGAATCTCCCAGTATGCTCATATCCGGGAAATTTTGAAATTTTTAATCGACCAAAATTGTTCTCCTACGCCTTCTTCAGACTCACCTCTCTTTCGCCCTCCACTCTGGATCGCTTTTACATCGTTCGATATACGAGCGACGAGCGGCCTTGACTGCCTCCTGAAAATTTAGGCATTGTTATAGAAATTTAATACCGTGATCACTATGTAATGAACACCTATCGAAGATACCTCAATCGAGATAAATATCTGTTTTGCACTTGAAGCATATCTCTCAAAATTTACATTTCGGGTTTTGGTTGATTCCATGCTTCTATACCGAGAATACTTTCATATTACATAATGTCCCGTACCTCGTATCCCTCTCCACTCCTCCTCATCAATTCCCTCCGTGCCCGCATGTAGTCCCTGTGGAGGCGGCGCTTCTCTGCCAATTCGGGATTCACGGAGGAGTCATCCTAAGCGGGATTTATCGTAACGTGATAAAATACAATCTTCCGGACAGCTATTATAATTGCGTGAACGATTTTGAATGCAATCATCTACAGTGAGGGCCAAAAGTCATGGCAAGCTTTTTCGATGTGCCATATCTTTGGGATCCCTGATCGGTCAGAGGGGGTCTTGGTCGGAAACTGTCACCCAACGTCTGGCGCATGCTGCTGTATAGCACATGTGGCTGAGCACTGCTGGCGCTACTTAATATAATTTGTCAAAAATAGGTAACTTTTTGGCATACTTCATTTTTTACCCCACCTTTTCATACGGGCTCCCAAAATTTGGTGACATAGTGCATTTTGCTCAGCAAGCCTCTGCGGTCTTGCGCACCAAGTGGTATCCCGGGGAAAAATTTCTACCGAGTATGCCAGCGCGTCGTATATTGATGTTGCATTTTTTCAAAATTCCATAGCTAAGCAACGGAACGTCCAAATGACATACTTGAGGTGTCGTTTTGCTCCGCACGTGCTACTCTTCCATTTGCACTATGAGCCCCCTCTCGTGCACAAGAGATTCGGATATTCGATATTTCAATTTTTCTCAAATGTAGCTCATCTCAATTCTTCGGAAAAAAAGGGCGGTAGCTATTCTACTACCAGGCACGCATCTCTAACCCTAGAGAACACTCATGCCAATTTTCATCGAAATCGGGCCAAAGGTCAGCGAGATATGGGGAAACAAACCATCAAACCGTCTGTTTTGAGCACGCCAACTTGAGAAATGGAGATTTCGAGAAATCTTCCACGGCAATGGTCCCAGAGCATCGGAAACTTCTCCTACCCCTACTAAGTCGGCCACGGGGAGTCGGTTCCGTATATTCCCAAAATCCGTAAATTCCAGTTTTGCCTACTTTCCGGAGCCAGATTTTACGGAATCGGTCCTAGAGGCTCGGGAACATGACCTACCCCCACTAAGTCGACTATGAAAAGACGATTCCGCGTATTGCCGAAATCCGTAAATTCCGGAAAAGCCAACTTTCCGGAATCGGATTTTACGGAATCTGTCCTAGAGCTTGGGGAGCTTGACCTACCCCTTATAAGGCGGCCACGGGAAGATGATATCTCATATTCTCAAAATCTGTGAACTCCATCTTTTGGTAAAGCTCCCCAAGCTCTAGGACCGATTCCGTAAAATCCGATTCCGGAAAGTAGGCTTTTCCGGAAATTACGGATTTCCGGAATATGCGGAATCGACTTTTCGTAGTCGAGTTAGTGGGGGTACGTCATGGTCCATAACCTCTAGGATCGATTCCGTAAAATCCGGTTCCGGAAAGTAGGCAAAACTGGAATTTACGGACTTTGAGAATATGCGCAATCGACTCCCCGTGGCCGATTTAGTAGGAGTAGGTGAAGTTTCCGATGCTCTAGGACCACTGCCGTGGAAGATTTTTGAAATATCCATTTGTCATGTTGGCGTGTTCAAAACAGACGGTTTGATGGTTTGTTTCCCCATATCTCGCTGACCTTTGGCCCGATTTCGATGAAAATTGGTTTGTTTCCCCATATCTCGCTGACCTTTGGCCCGATTTCGATGAAAATTGGCACGAGTGTTCTCTAGGGTTAGAGATGCGTGCCTGGTAGTAGAATAGCTACCGTCCTTTTTTTCCCGAAGAATTGAGATGAGCTACATTTGAGAAAAATTGAAATATCGAATATCCGAATCTCTTGTGCACGAGAGGGGGCTCATAGTGCAAATGGAAGAGTAGCACGTGCGGAGCAAAACGACACCTCAAGTATGTCATTTGGACGTTCCGTTGCTTAGCTATGGAATTTTGAAAAAATGCAACATCAATATACGACGCGCTGGCATTCTCGGTAGAAATTTTTCCCCGGGATACCACTTGGTGCGCAAGACCGCAGAGGCTTGCTGAGCAAAATGCACTATGTCACCAAATTTTGGGAGCCCGTATGAAAAGGTGGGGTAAAAAATGAAGTATGCCAAAAAGTTACCTATTTTTGACAAATTATATTAAGTAGCGCCAGCAGTGCTCAGCCACATGTGCTATACAGCAGCGTGCGCCAGACGTTGGGTGACAGTTTCCGCCCAAGACCCCCTCTGACCGATCAGGAATCCCAAAGATATGGCACATCGAAAAAGCTTGCCATGACTTTTGGCCCTCACTGTATGTTTCATTTCACAATATTCATATTGGCTCTTTTTTCTAATTAATGTTACTTCGCCACCCGGAGGAATAAATTCAGAAATTGATGAACAAAACTCATCCAACCATTACGCCACTTCGCAACACCGTATGTTTCATGTCGCGTTGTTTGTTTGAACTCATATTTCGCTCTCGATTCTCGACCTCCCGATTTTTCTAAACCAATCCTCATTACACCTTGTAAGCTGTAGGTATTCACTCTCTATCAGATTATCAAAGTCTGCCCCCCATGGTCTCCAACCCGGCGCGATTGTATGGCTACCGAATGATGTGCACCTCCAGTATCTCACCTCACTAGCCCTCCTCGCCTCCTCCGCTGCCCTCAGCGAAGCCGCCGTCTCAGCCTCCCGAGCACGCTGCACCGCCTGTGATTAATAGATGAATACGAATCCCTCGAATTCCGATCTTGAGAGGATCGCCACTGATTATGTCAAATTGGGCGCGAACTTTACACATCCAAGACCGCTTCTTTTGTTATTTGATCGAAAGTTGCAAAACTCCGCTAATTGCACACTTATCTCGAACTGGCTGTTATACTTGTTACAAGACAATGACTTGATCCTACCGCTAAACACCACAAGTCTGGAATCCAGTTCTACCTGCTTCCTTTCCTCGCGCTCCGCCTTGGCTCGTCGTTCCCTTTCCCTGAGGTTCCTTCTCTCTGTCGCAGCTGCGATCGGGTCCACTTCATCACTAAAAATACAATGTGCTAGTATCTAACAATAAATTAAATATAGGCTATATTATACTGTATAACCGAGTCAAAACATTGCGCATTCCAGCGAAGCCACTTATCAGCAGATTTGCTCTGGGACTTTCTGATTCCGTTTTGCATTCCGTGTCAGAGTCACACTGGTAAATAATAAAACGGCGGAAGATCAAATGCTCCTATTTCCGACGGTACTGTGATAACGCGCCGCGTTTTGGTGCTCGACTTTTGACAGAGCAGTGCTTTACCAATTTGTTTCTGTCGTTAGAAAGATTATAATTTAATACTGCAGAAGAAAATGGGGTCATCTATTAGTTGTTCCCACTGATATTAGGCAAAGAGAATGCGGTGAAACGTAATATTTACACCGAACTCTCTTAAATACTCACTGGAAAGCGGGCCCTCGTGGATCGGATGCAGGCCGAGCAATATCGATGTGATGCTCAGGGATCGGAGCCTAAAATTCTCAGATGAACACATCAGTTTCAATCTGCAAGTAATAGAGCCCAATGGTCTGCTCGTTTAATTCTTTTCGATCTCATCAGAACACTGGAGTCCATACACCAACGGGGATTGTCCACCGATAATGTACAGTGGCAAGATCACGCAGAAAATTACCCGAAAAAAACCGGTTGAGCATTACTAGTGGTGAAATTCTTGTGAACCGTCCAGGATACACTCTCTGTAGTCTTGGTCCTAGACCGTGTGTTGTGATAGGGACAAATCTACATACATCTCTTTTTACAATCTCACCATCTGCTCTATTCGATGGCCGAAATGGGAGTCGGGACCGTGGTCGACTGTCTGACCATTCGTGATTATTCTATCGTCCTCCTCCTTCACCTCCTCTTCCATGTGATCAGAGATGCCACCATGGTGCTCGAGAACTTCTCTGAAAACGGCTGTGATTTTTGGGGCTACCGGGATTTAAGAGCGTCAAAATTAAATTAAGATTCTCCAGGACAATCATACAATCAGCAAAATCTAGTTGAAAAGGTTGACTATCAATCATTGAGTTCAATTCGCCTGTATCATCTCCGTTGAGGGAGTGAAACATAACGAATCAATTTGACAGTAAAAATAGACTCACTCTGCATTTACTTCTCTATGTAAGTGAGGCATCGGCTGCGTGCGGAGATCGTCAGTTGATGCAGGCTGATGGGTATCTACAACAACTCAATTTCTGGAACTTATTTAAAAGTGCAAGATGAGTTTCACAACACTTCAAATAGTGAAAATTTCAACAAAACAGTGCTTGTTTACGATTATAAGTTGTTTAATTTTACCAATATTTTTTCGCCTCTTTGAGGGGCTCGTGGCCGTAGTAACTGTGCACTTGCCCGCTGCCGAAGGGTTGCCTCCAATCCAGTGACCGACCATCTTTGGCCCAACTGAATCGAGAAAATATTTTTGAGAAGAACGATCGAGAATTGATCCCCTCCACTGCGACAAGCGGAATAATAAATTCTCGCCCGAGCAAGCACTCAGAAAAACTGTGTGCGATCAGGAGACAACAACCCACTCTGATTATTGCAAAGAACCACATAGGTGCAAATATTTCCCCGCTCTCTATACGCTTAGCGCAGAGAATTTCGAGAGCAAGCTAACTCCATTGTCCTTATACCTTTCACTCACGCGCAGTATTCATGTCTTTCGGATTAAATATTTTTATCACATTTGTTTCAGGAAATCGACTCACGCTGCTCCTTCGCCCACGTCCACGCCGGAGTGTCAGCATACGAAAAGGAGAACTGCTGTCGTGGCTTGAAAAGGAAAAAACCGATAAAATAAATAAATAATGTAAAGTATGAATAATGCTAGATAATTGCTTACAGCAGGCTCGCCATCGTGATTTCGAATCCTCCGAGATTTGCCAGTCTTTCGAGGAGATTGTGTGGGGTATTCATGGTAATGATCCTGCCATTTGTATCCCTTTTAACCAATTCGGAAGGGCTTACCGGGAATTCTAATGCCTCAAGCATAACTGCATCCTCACGCTGAACGTAATGAGAGTCTGAAATAAAGAGTCAGCTTCAGATTTCATTTGTTTTGCAGCGTATCCCCTGAAGTTATTGTTCGTGTCGATTCACAACGTTCTGTTGTTGTTCGATTGAAACACAGACATGTCTACAGATTAGTTAACTTCAATCCCTGATCAATTATATCTAACAAAATAAGGTGAAAATCTCACTCATCCTGTACAGAGACGACAAGCCGCCGTGACATCTGCAAAAATAAAAAGCCATATTCTGAAACTGAAATTATTCAAAATTCGCTCAATCTTCTCCTCACTTATAAAAAAAACTCTTCTCACCTTATAAACCTTCCCAGCGGACTGTTGTGGCCGGGAAGTTCTTCAACGTATTTCAACGATGGAAACGGGTGTTGATTCCGTGGCGAACATACGGGAACATTGTTCGATGTTGAAGGACCCACGACTTCCCACTCGGTAAGGTCATCTAAACGCAATCATTCAGTGTTATTGAAGAAATATTCCACACTTGGATTGAATTATAAACACAGCAAGACAAACTCCTACGATGAAACGTATTCAAAGATAGTGTCAACAATAATCACTCACCATCAACGACTACGACTTCCTCGGCGACTTCTTGCTCGGGTATTGGTTGCTCAGCTTGCATTCTGCAATATATTCAACTTGAAGAACAAAAGGGATCATATTTAATTGTGCGGAGTATATGAAAACACAAGAACATTTCTTGACACCTTCGATCGCAAACTGATTTTCACCGCGTCCGTATTATAGTCCACGAGTTGTTTGTGCTATTTCGCGGCGTTCAGATGGCTATTGCTCTGCAAAAACGTTGGTACATATTTGCAAAGACAGAACCCCTTATTTGTGCGTGTTTCACATTTCGAAAATTTGTGTGTTTTTCTGGTGAAATGGCGTGCCTACCCTAGATTGTCTTCCGGGAATCCTTGAATAATTGCGTGTAAAGTGAATGAGCGCCCACGTCATTACAACCCGTTCGCCTCCCTCTATCGAGTCGAGTGTCCCTCTACTCATTGTCGCCCTTTTTGTGAGCACCGAATTGGCGTAACAGAGACGAATCATCACTGTCGAACTGCATTCATTGTTCGATCAGTAGTTGTTAACTGTCTAGCGAAAAAGCGATGCGGATCATACTCCGTTTCGCCCATATCGTGCCACAAAGCATGACAGCGTTTACCTTCAGAAGGCGAAACAGCCACTTCATTTTTCCCGCCGCTTTATCAATCTTTAGCAGGTTTATTGGGTTTTGTGAAAGTCGATTTGCTAAACATTGCACTATACTCATTCCTGTCTTGTTTATCTGGATGCGAAACATAGCAGTCGGAAGTTATGGGCTTTCGATGGCCGCATTTTTGTTTTTTTTAGGAAGTGTTACTCAAGAAGTTTATGGGATTTTGGGGGCAACTCGATGAAGGGAGAATTGAAATATATTCACTTCCGTCTTATTATTCGAGTCGAGAAACATAGAGCTCGAGACAGCTGTCGCAATTCAATGGCATCCGGCGGTGGATATATCAGTGATCTTTGAGCGCAAACAACTGATCAAAACATAGTTCTTCGCGTTACTCCTACTTTCGCCAGCTGTAAAGCTTTGTATCGCTACGAATAAGATGTCAGTATTTCAGCCCCGGTGATAATTGAGGGAGATTTTCGGTGTTCAATAATAGTTTAACGAGTCCGTGTTTGCGAGACTAGAAAGTTTGGGGGTCTTCCTCCTTAATGGTTGTGATTCCCTTTTCGAGCCCATACGAGATTAGAACCTTTTTCAGGTCATCTTCCATGCTGTGATCAGCAAGAATAGGATGTGGTCTTCCTCCTTCATTTCAGGGGTCATCCTGAGCGGTGTTCAGACCGTTATCACTGTTTGCTTTAGAGGTGGTTGATGCAACACTCTCCCTTAGAGCATCAGACACGTGGGCAGTAGAGACAATTGATCTTGATATGGCTGCTCCCTCTCTGATTGCACAGTCTCTTCTCTAGGAGAGAGCAAGGATGGCCCCATCACTAGTGGAGACAGGAGAGAGAACAGCGTTCTTGAGGGGATAGAGAGGTCAGGCAGAGAACATAATGTGTTCGGATGCGCCTGCCTGCTTATAAAGGAGTGGAGAGCTTTCATATCATCGAACATAATTTAGCCCATCTCGCTCTCCACTCTTTCACTTCTCCTTGATCAAAGCGATATATTCATACGGCGTAAACCTCAGTAATTCATTGCATCAATGATCAGGGTGTCAACCGATTATCAGCGTGTTTTGCCCGAGGGCGATGGGCGTGCATTCCTGCTGGAAATATTTTCTCTTATCCTCGCTTATCTTGTGCAACGGAGAGAACTAAATACTTTACGCTATCCGCAGAGTCGCTCTCCATTCTTTACAACCAGTTTCCTTACAATTAGAGTCCGTGGTCCATCAACGTATCGGGCGCTTTGTAACGGAACCTCTAGAGACGTCTTGCAATGCGAGAGAGCACTCGGGAACACTAGATACAGACAGCGAGAGGGTCGATTCATTAGTTCTCTCGCTTTCTCGATAGAGATTGCCTTGATAGCATCTCGAACAGTTCTCTCCACTCGCTCACTCGCATGCCAAAAGATCCATCTCAAACGGCCGCTGTTTCTGATTGCAATTAGGCGCCTGCGCTGAGACGGCTCTTTGGTCTGTTTCACTGCTCGGTCATATAAGCCAGCAAAACGTTTCAATTAATTGGTGCTGCCATCGGTCAAAAATTTATCTAGATCATCAAATGTAGCGAATGTAAGATGTTCCACGGCCCATCTAGATCGAACTTTTAAAAAAACGGCGCATTCACCTTCACAATATCGACATCCTGTGGAAATTGCATTCGATTTGGTTCAGGATATAGCTTAGATTTGTTCGAGATAAGGTATCTTTCACCGATAGGTGAAACCGAGACCGAGGTGCTGTCTCATCGATTCCTTTATCTCGTCTGTGGAAAAACTCATTTAGTTTTTACCAACCTTTCTCTCACCAATATGCTATCCGGTGTGCTTACTAATGTTGCACATCAAGCTCAAAATTTTAAATGGAATTGCTGCGTCTGAATTCATTTGTGATGAATTTTTTTCTATTTTTGATCTCGATATTATTGTGCTTCAACAATCATCAATTTCGGGCTTATTCCAGCATCGTCGATAGTTCGTCCTAACTTCTTCTTTGAACTAACATAAAACCAATAGTATGCTGTGTGAAATTATGACCATGTTCCGCAATAAGTTTAAATCCTGACATTTTTTGCAGATCTTTACATATTATTTGCGTAGCATGGGTTTGTGTTTCAGCGATCAACAAAATTGGGAGCGCTCATTGGTCTCGCAGTTCCCCTACTATTAACAAACTGCAACGTCTGTCTGAGTCTCCGTCAGTCTGTCCGTCCGTCTGTCTGTCCTAAGACGCTCCAAAATTCTACAGCATCCGGCTACTTTGGGCCCCGGGGACCTTGCCCGGGGGGGGGGGCCGGGGGGGGGGGGGGGGGGGGGGGGGGGGGGGGGGGGGGGGGGGGGGGGGGGGGGGGGTGGGGGGGGGGGGGGGGGG